>NDXB01013016.1:28973-45358 GCA_002631895.1 Agapornis roseicollis | reverse complement strand
TTTTCAAAAAAAAAATTGAAAAAAAAAAAGTTAAAAAAAAAAAAAAAAAAAAAAAAAAAAAAAAACAAAACCCACAACAAAAACCTGTCAGAAAATAGTTTTGTATAAAAGTTCTGCAATAGAATAAGGCTGCATAAGTAGGTAGGTTTAATTACCTGTGGCTCTGGTTCTTTTCCTGGCATGGACCCAAAATGATTGAGAATTTGCACTTTCATATTGTCTTTGAGAGAAGTAAACCAGGCAACAGCTTGATCATAAACTGAATCATGAAGGCGGACAAGTTCTTCATATTCTGGTCCTTCAACCTTATTGTTAAAAGAAAGGAGAGAGAACAAAACATGATTGATACCATGGAGTCCAGGCTCCCTCAGAAAAAAAAATAATGCAGTAACTACAGCTGTTCAAATGTCCTTATCTAAGCAAACTGTACCCAAGTCTCAAACCTGTAATGCTGGAGTCATTTTACCCTCCCCATGGTGTTGTGAATTAACATTTCTTGAAGCAGTTACCACCTTATTAATATCCATTCCTAAATGCTGGCAGAGCAGAAATCTGCTCTCTAATCCTAGGATATCATATTAATCATCTCAAACAACAAACATCGAGTCCCTGTAACAGAAGGACCTCTGAACATTGGTATATTGTCTGGCAAAATGAAAGAAACACTACTGCCATTGAGCACAGAGACAGGGGGTCCACAGCCCTCAGAGACCAGCAGTATTTTATGCAAGTGTTAAAGCCACGGAAGGGCAGCCAAACGGGAAGAGGAGAAGGAGGGCAGAAACCCAAGCAGGCAGAAAGCAGGGGAGGTGGATGCTTTCCCAATACCAGGAATGGCCATTAAAAAGAAAAAACCCTCACTGAGGCAAAGTGTTTTAGCTGCACAGGCCTGCTGGTTTTTTTTGGTTGGTTGGTTTGGTTTTTCCCCCTGTAATCTGTACATACCAATGGTGTGATTCACCTGTGCTCCTCAGATGTACATCTGAGATAACTGCTCTGGATGCCCTTCACAGCTGAGAAGAGCCAGCTCTAGAGGGCAATTAATCTCATCTTAAGGTAGGTATCTAAGAGCAGATAAAATACGCAGCTTTGGACTGAGACTTCTCACCATCCGATATAACATGAATATAGGGTGCTGAAAATGGACATCAACCTCTCAAGTGAGACAAGGTAGATCTCACTCTAATTATGAAGAGGTGGGTCTCTGGCACCATCCATAAGCAATGCCTGGCTACCTGTGTTTCACCACACTTCACAGCAGACGTTCTGGGCAGACTACCTACTCCAACCTTTTGCAATGGAAGGCATGTCCATGCAATCTGCCTTTTGTGCCCTAACAAATAACTGCATCACCCTGCACAGGTTAGAAAAGCCCTCTAAGACTTTACAGACTTGCACTTCAACTATGAGAGCACACTGAAGAGCTGTATCACCAGACTGGACTTCATCAATTGGCAAGAGATTACTACTAAACCCAATATTAAGAGGGATCTGGGTTTTACAGACATGCTCTGAAGATGATACAGCAAGTCATCATTAAGCATGGCCAAAAATTCACTCTTTGGACAACATCCATCACAAGTACCTCACTTGATGCAGGTAAAGAGGACTTGTTTTTAAAAACTAATCCCCTCTCTGCATTTCTTTGCTCTCAGCCAGCTCTGATGGATGCTGGTACAGGCATGGTTAACTACACGTCACTAAGATCTCATTTTAAGAGCGGACTCCCACTTTTGTTTGAGGCCTGTTCTGTAAATGAGAGCTTGGAGATCATATGAAGTCTGCCAACTGTCTAGTGCAAGAAGAGAACAGTCAGTTCTCTAACAACAGAGGTATGTGCTCTTAAAAGGGTTTCAAGTCCGTACCAGTTTTTCATGTTACTCTGACCTCATCCACACATCATGACAGACCTCAGCATCTGAGTCTCAGCAGCTACTTTGAGATCCATGAAGGGAGTGTTAACACAGCAGAAGTAAGGGTAGAAAGGAAGAAAGGGAAGGAAGAAAGAAAGTTTGTTCCATGTTTTTTTTCAAAATAGAGCTTTAGTAGTTATAATATTGGTTTAAAATTAATGCATAGCTAGCTTGAAATGCAACAAGGAAAGGCTATTTAAGTGAATCTAGCAATACATGGGTATGAATAACTTTGCACCATAGATCACCTTTTTATCTTCAAGATACTCGATGTTTGCTGTGTTATATCCATCTCGCTGGCCATGGCTTAAGACCCTAAAACGACGGACACCAACTGTATCAACAACTGAGCGTCCATCAGGAAAAAACTTTACGTCCCTGATCTCTAATATACAGCCATGATCTGCAAATCTGAAATGACAGAAGGGCATAAAAGTGGAAGTCATCAACAACTGTTTATAGACATCAGGAAAAATACTGGGCCTAAGTCACCACTTCTTATTTGAATGAGGATCCTACTCTGGTGACAATACATTCCTGCTCATTCACGTAAGCCACACAACCCCCACCCTTTCTGTCTTCCCTCAGAGGTCTAGGGCAACAGCATTTTCAGTATATTTGTGGGGTGGGAGGGTTGGGAAGGGCCAGAAAAATACATGGAGCATGTTTTATGCTGGGAGTTGCCAGCAGGTTGTGGCAAATTCACCTGGTTTGCAAAGAAAACAAGATGGATAGAGACACCATATGAAGGTCGAGGAACAAATGCAGGGCGGGCTAGAAGGGCAGTACCCCTATGTCAAGGTGTAAGCAAGAAGACTAAAAGGCTTTAGAAGGAAAAGGCCTCTATACAGCAAGATTTTTCTTGCTGTTGTTTCCTTCAAGTTACATAAAACAAATTAAGGAAAAAAAAAAAAAAGGCAAAACCAAAAATCAAACTCAAAACCACAAACAAAAAAAACCCACCCCACTAAAACAAACCAAAAATAACCCTCTTTAGAAAAACACATTTTTATCTATTATATTTAAAGTAAGCAGTGGTTTTAATCACACCCTGGAAACAAGCATATAACAAGTTCTTGCTTTAAATTATCTGGCTTACCTACTCTACATATGTGCTGTACTGAGTTCACTAGAGAGGCTGACTGCACAGTGACTTTACCACAATGCATTGATTTGTCAGCAGCTGCAGACCTGCACCTCAGCTTACTGCTAAGCAGGACAATACACTGTACCGAGTCTCATCTCAAGATATGAAATCCCCACAGGATATGATGTTTCACCACGGCTTGGCCATTTCTTAGATTGGAATGATGAAAAAAAAGCAATGCTTGCAGGGAAATGACCCATGTTCCTACTCTACCAGAAATCCTCGGTTTGGAAGCAGGAGAGCAAAGCTCACCAATGTGAACAACTGTTCTCTCTTGGCCATTGTGCAGAGCAAACTGAGGAAGAGCAAAAAGAGCACAACTGCACACAGCTAAACCCTGGGGCTCTTTCTACCAGTGGGATTACAAAAAGCTAATTTATTATAGCAGTATTAGACTAAATACTATTTAAAAAGCTACACGGCAATTGTTTTACAATAATGATTTTAGTGATATTCATACCAAATTTAGAAATTAATCTAGAACTAACTTTTTGTCTTTCTTTGAGAAGTTACTTTGGGATAGAAAGTGACTTTAATCAAAGAGAGACAAGAAAGCACCTGGAGATGGGCATAAAATGAACTGACACATTAAAAGCTAGTTTTCTTCTCCCAGTTTTAAGTTAAACCGGAGAAGTAAAACAGAGAAAGGTACCAAATTGACCATGTCTTGTCACTGTGTTTTTCAAGGGGAGTATGTACCCATGTCTTGGTAGATGAGGCAAAACAAGTTTCCCCACTTTTTGTATCCCCAGTTGATTTTGCAATTTTGAACAAACAGAATACCATCTTTACTTGTGTAAGAGACTACAGCCGCCTGCCAGCTGTCTCCAGATGATGGCTTCCTGTGCTTCAGAGCTTGATTAAAGTTACCATGCTTAAAAAGTTTAATTATTTTGGTAACTCAAACCAGAAAAAATACAAAAATCCAACTGTAGTGGCTGCATTTTAAAATACCCTTTATGATCCTACCTAATAAACCAAATTCTTGTGGTTTTGGTATTGTAACCCCTTGGCCCTCCATTTTGGACCTGACTCTAAGGATGTCTGGCTCTTCCACAGGCTTTCACAGACGTAAAGGGAGTTATTACTGATGTCCTAGGGTCATTTTGTTGTTGCCCATACAATCAAGTTGCTTCCAGAAAACTGGTCACAGTCCTGGAAGGGACTATGGAGCATCACTGCTGTTGGAGCCTGAACTCCACTGAGTGCAGCAGTGACAGCACGCTAACTGGCATGAAGTACAGCCAGAGCTGACTGAAAGCTGTAGCACTTCCTGTATTCTTACTGCCACCAGTCAATCCCCATTATGACTGCCCTTCTCTCAGCTCCACTGAGGATCAACTACAAAAATGCAGCTCCTGAGGACACCTAATGTGTTCTTAAAAATTCCCATGCTCCTCATCCATTCTACACTGTGCATCATGCCAACATATCTTCTGATGTCAGCAACTATCTGTTGCATCTCTCTTAAGACCACCTCTTTTTTTTCCCACATGAGCATCTCCTTATCTCCTTGACCCAAAACCCCTAATTTTTAAGGCCCCTTTAAACCCAAACCATTCTAGGATCAACCACTCATCCAGGATCAATCCAAACCAACCATAGGATCATTCTGCTCATTCTGATCCTATGATTCTGGGACTTAAAAAACCTGAATGTTTTCACAGAATCACAGAACAGCCTAGGCTGGAAGCGGCCTTTAATAGTCATGTAGTCAGTCTCTGCATGGGGAGTTAGAAACATGCCAGTGTCAGAATTGACAAAAATTAAAGACCATATAGAATGACAGTGTAACCCACTCACTGCTTAGACATTTCAACACAGCAGTAAAGACAAACATCTAAATTCAACATTCAGCAGCAAAACAGACGTCTCAGCCAAAGGTATACTTTGTCTCATTCAGAAAAGCTATGTCAGGTTTGGACGGATGGGGCTTTTTTGTTTGCTTGGTTTTGGGTTTGTTCGGTTTTGTGGTTTGGTTTGTTTTTTTTTTTGGGGGGGGGGTGTTCTTTTTTTTGGGTTGTGGTGTTGTTTGGGGTTTTTTTTCTTTTTTATATATATATTATTTTTGTTTTTTAAAACTGAGTAGACAGAGAAGCCACTTTATCCAGACAGTCAGCTTTCACTAGAATAAACAAGATAAAAAGCTTTCCAACCACACAGACAATTAAGTGTTATTTTTGGAGTCTTTCGTAGCAGGATGAGTTGTGTTCTTGCTATCCAACAGAGGAGCAATAAAAAATACATTTTTGTGTCAAAAGGAATGTTTAAGATACAAAACTAAAAAGCCAGCAAGCTTCGTATTAGGACTGGAAGGAACCATAGTGGCTTGGGGAGACAAGTATACTGTGCTGTAGTACTCCATGAGCATCACAACAGCCTCTGCAACAATAGGATGTCCTCTGCTCATCTCCTTACCCTTTTAATTCATCAGCTAAGCACATGCCAAATTGCTTGGTACCAGTTTCCATGCATCTTCTTATCATTAGCCGGTAACGAGGTTCAAAGACATGGAGTGGGCAAGGGATGGTAGGGAAGGCCATGGTACACACGAAGATGGGAACATCTTTATTCAAACTGTAAGATAATTGTTAAAAAAAAAAAAAAGAAAAAAAAAAAAAAAACAAAAAAACCTCTTTTCTTNAGACATGGAGTGGGCAAGGGATGGTAGGGAAGGCCATGGTACACACGAAGATGGGAACATCTTTATTCAAACTGTAAGATAATTGTTAAAAAAAAAAAAAAGAAAAAAAAAAAGAAAAGAAAAAAAGTTCAGCTATTTTCTGGGTACTGCCCTATTCAGCATAAACACTTGATGGAACAGAGATTCCAGTGCTTTCCTTAGGTTCATTCCTCATAAATGTGTACCTGGTCAAGGTTTGTCTTTTTTTACAAGACAAGCATATTTCAGGACTCTTTCTGTTTAATGTATTAAGGAAACAATCCCTCTAATCTACTTTCATATAGGAAAAATCAGGAAATTATGGACGATTTCTCAAGTATGTACATACCACTACATCTAGCTTAAATACACAAGGCAAGATTTTGGTGATAGCCTTTTGCAGTAATGTAGTACCTAACAACTAGCCATGTTCAAGACAAAATGGTAGAGGATTCCCAAGCTTAGTTAAAGCCCTTTAATTTTGAAGAAGCTCACTAATCCAGTAATTTTTTTTCCACGCTTACTTGTATGTTTTTTGTTTCTAGTTGAGTTGTAGTGTAATAGTCACAAATCACTGACAAAACTGGATCCTTGAACTTCTCCTGACCTGAAGTACAACCCATTTTTTCTACCCCCAGAAAGCCCTCATTATAACTGTATAAGCGTTTATGCTGTTTCAGAGAAAAACGCAGTTATATTTTAAGAATACTGTTGTGCCTCTGTACTATTCAAGCATATTGTTGCAAGTTTATCTGCAGCAAACATGTCGAAAATATTAAACATCTGGCCAGTTCATTTACAAATTCATTCATTCTGTGCATTTTCATAAGCAAATGAAGCAGTAATTTAGAATCAGAAATAAATTTTCTAACAGCTGCCAGTACTAAAAAGAGCACTTACTTTGACAATTCCTTCATTTCTTCCTCATAAACTTTCTTCCTTTCAGATAATTCCTCTGGCAAATAACGGACAATCAGCTCTTCTGTAAGGATGGTCTTCTTGTAAGTTCTGCTTGCCAGAAACTGCAAAGAATAACTGACTCTTAAGTCTGATAAGACAGCAGGTAACACCTCTTCTTCCCAACCCACCGCCTTCTTAAGGCAAAACAGCACATTAGTCAGGATTGTACTGATGGCTCCTCCTTTGAAGCCTTCCACTTCAGGATAAACTTCTCTCAAAGTTTCATCATAACTGCACTCGAGTGCTCATCTGACTATAACCCCATGCCCTTTTTTCTGGCAGAAGTTGTACTAACAGCAACAAAAGACAGTCCCCTCCTCATTTTTGCAGAAGATCTATATATTCTTTTCACCTAGAACAGGTTACTGTTAAGAAGTACTCCAAACACAAAACACCTTATTTCTGCTGGAACAGAAGTGCTAACCAAGGAGTACGCATTCCTTGTTCACCCCGGGTAGATACAAACTGAAAATGTGGTATGAACAAGGCTACAGCTGGGACTCCCAGGCATAAGACTGGCTTGATACTGGAAATCTCTATTCTTTTAAGCACCAGCAAACCTCACTTGTCTTCCAAGGAATGAAGAAATATATTCTGAAGCAAATGAGGTCTGTGCACAGCTTTACACTGTGATACTGTTGTGATGCTCTGATTTCACAGAAACAGAATAGTTCAGGTTGGAAGGAACCTTTAAAGGTCATCTAGTCCAACACCCACTGCAATAAGCTGGAGCATCTTCAACTAGATCAGGTTGTTCAAAGCCCCATCCAACCTAATCTTGAATGTCTCCAGGGACAGTGCATTTACCACCTCCCTGGGCAACCTGTTCCAGTGTTTAGTCACCCTGATTGTAAAAAGTTTCTTCCCTGTATCTAGTCTAAATTTACCTTTGTTTATTTTAAATCCATTACCCTGTATGCTATCATAACAGGCCCTGCTAAGAAGTCTGTCCCACCTTTCTTATTATGTCCCTTTAAGTACTGAAAGGCTGCATAGGGTCTTCCTAGAGCTTTCTCTTCTTCATGCTGAACACCACCAACTCTCTTAGCCTGTCCTTACAGGAAAGAGGTACACCAGCTCTCTGATAATTTTCATGTCCCTCCACTGGGCCTGCTCCAACAGGTCTTTCCTATGCTGCAAACCCCAGAGCTGAATGCAGTACTCCAGGAAGGGTCTCACCAGAGCAGAGTAGGACTATCACCTCCCTCCACCTGCTGGACACACTTCTTTTGATGCAGCTTGCAAGTACAGCACACAAAATCCCCTCATAAATGCTTGAAGAAGAACACAGCTTTGTGCATTCTTTGTTAACTGGGGCAAGGACATACTTACTTCTGACAGCTTTTCTTTGCAGAGTGGGCAATGTGGATTATGGTCAAGGCAACGCTCAAGGCATTTGAGGCAAAAGGTGTGTCCACAGGGAGTAGTAACAGGTTCATAGAACAACCTGAACACGAAAACATGGAACAGAAAAGCTAAGCTGCCAACACAGACAATGTAGATTCCCAAACTAGAAAGGAGTGACTAAACTTAGCCATTCCTTACATTCCAGCTTTTGTATAATGCACAGGTGAGTTTTATCTAAGGATATAAAAATGGTTTTGATTTTCAGAAGCGGCAAACAGTGGACAAAACCACAGTGTAAAGACTCACCAGATGAAAAGGTTCAGCAAAAAGGAACAGAGTAATGATTTAGACATTCTCTGGCCAGTTTCCCTTCTGACACCACGAAAACTTCTCAGAAGCTACAAAGGCTTAATTACAGGTCAATGCAGTTTTACCTCATGCAGAGGGAACACTCAAAGTCCGATGCATCCACCAGAGTTGTTGGTACTTCATTTGAAGTGACGGTGGTGTTTTCAGGTAAAACATCTGCATCTAAGTAAAGAAGACAATTATAGTCAATATTTAAGTATTACCGCAAATTCAGATGCTGTTTAAGTTGGTTTTCCATAAAGAACCCCATTTCTCTCTTTTCTTTTTTTTGAAGTTTTGTTCAAAACAAACACATTTTCCATCCAAGTTTCAAAGTTTCTGGCAGGAAATCTTCTGGAGAGCAGAGAATGATGTTTATGGCCAGAGAAAGCACTTTAGGCTGAATACTCATGATTTGCTTCTCTAAAGTTTTTTTGTTGGTGCTTTTTTTAAAGTCTATTTTTTCAAACACTCGGCTATTGCTTTCCCACCATCATCACCACTCCCACATCAGCCAGGCCAGATGTTTTAAAGTACATTAAGTCCAGAATTTAATTTGTTTACACACAGTCAAACCATTTCATCACTGTTTATTATAGATTTCTCAGCATGGGTAATTTTTCTTACAAGCATAAAAAAAAAGCTGAAATCCTTCTAGACCAGGCTGCTGTGCAACTCCCAAGTTTCACACAGCTTAAAGTTTAAGGACTATGGAGTTGCATTAGCTCATACTGATTTCACTAGCTCAGTACTCTGCAAACCTGGAGGCAAAACACCTCACTTAAAATTCTACCAACCCCGGTTTTTGGAGGAGGTATATATATCCCTTCAGTTAACATGCTTAAAGTGTATGGGCTTCAAACTTCGCAGCAGCAGCATTTAAGCTCAAGAGCTATCAGCTTGAGCTTCTGCTGACATTCATAGAAGCAGATTCTGCAACTTCTTTTACAATCCACATCTTTGTTGCTCAGAGATGAGTTGCAACAGAGTCATGAGTGCTGCCTCCATGTCCTTTTTATTGAACATATTATTCACCATTAAAAAAAGCTCAGCTTTTTATGTTAAGGTAGAACACTAGGATGTTTTGTTAAAGTATAACTTATGCTCAGCATCTGGTTTATCTCAAACACAGATGGGATAGGGGAGAGGGTACTGGTGGTGTGTGGCCTACAAAGAAAAAACAGTGTTATCTTAAACCTACATCTCACATATTAGCATTTAGTAATAGCAAGAACCTAACTGCACTAATTCAGCAAACAGTAACATGGCATCAGGATCTAGCACAGACCAGAAATTAATGGTTATGGGTAAAACACGATCTCTGCCCTCTGCTGTGAAGATACAAGCAGGTCAGATTTCACAATCTATTTACTGAGTCTGCAGTTCACAGATAGGGTTTTTCCCTTCACAGCAACGTGATCAGAAACTGGCCATACATTGATCATTTGCAGAGGTGGCAGAGAGACAGAAGCACTTGAAGACTTTTCATATTGCCAGGCAGAAGTCAGTTTTATTAAGATGTGGGTTGGTTTTATTTTTTCCTTTAAGGAGAAAAAAACCCGAGCATTTCCAAACTATTTCAATTAGCAGCATTTTCAAACTCCCTTTTAACCAATTCCTTCACTACTTGGTGCAATGTATTGCCCTCAGCATTTTTATCCTGAGTACTAAAACCACTCTGGAGGTCTTTGTTAGAAGCTTGAGAAGCATACCAATTGTAAGCACAGCTATCAAGTGACAGAAAACCTGGGGGCTTTTACCCTTTAAAAAGCTCTTTTGTTTGCTTGGAAAATTTCATGTAAAGTTGCACGTGACTATTTCTGATGCCAGCTAAAGATTAGTTTCCAGGCTTACTGCAGCATTCCTTCATATAGAAGGACAATAAAGTTCAGCTATACCTCTGAGACCCAGAAAATGGAAATGGCACCAGCAACACAAAGACTAAACTGTTAGTGGATTACACATGGGAAAGGGACCATTTGAGAAAATAAAAAACAATGCTCATTTAATGAACTAAAACTGCTCTGGAATAAGGTAATAGGCTGTTACGGCAGAAATAGATACACTAGACAACAAAATATTTTTTCAATCCCTGTAGAGAATGTTTCACCAACAAAAAGGGAGCAGGAAGTTTACCATTTTTCAGTATGTGCAAGAGAAATCCCTTTTCTAAGCCACAACACAAACCTTTTTTAGGAATCTTACTGGGGACATCCAAGCTTTGCAAGTCCCTCATATCACTGGACAGCTTTCTTTTTAAGCCAACCCCAGGTAAACTGGAGAGAATAGCTCCCAAAGACTTCTTGTTGTCTTCAAAATAGAGATCCAGAACATGATGGGAAACAGGAGAATCAGTGCTTCTAAATACATCAGATTCTTGGGACGGGGTTTTTGTTAGCCTGAACACAGTATCCTAAAAAAATTAAGAACAGTTATATACAGCATTACACAATTTTGCTCTGGTTTTGTTTTTGTTCGGTTCTTTTTTAGCTGTATACATCACCAATAGGTCAACGTCCCTACAATGAGCAAGGGAGAAAGGTCCATATCAAAGTCAGCCAATCTCTATTTGCATAAAATAGGGCCACTTTTCTCCCTACAGCTCCTGCCTCTGGAAATTATGTACCTGTCATACTAAATTCCGAAAGTGGAAAAGAAAACGCCCACAAGTATAATTGACCCCCACATGAAGGCATCACATGTTTTCTGAAGCAAGAGTTTAACTCTCTTTCTCTTCTGAGGAAGTACATCCCAACAAGAGATCCAACAGCAATGGAGAAAACAGGCTGACCATGAAAGTACATGCCTACATGAGTGCAGACAAAGACAGTGTCACACATATCAGACAGAACCTTGTGTTACTATTGATATTTTTATGTTGAACACATCTTACTTTACCTTTGAGGACCCAGCAACAGAGCTATCTTCCACAGCTGACTGTGTGTTAATGCTACTCAGAAATGCAGGTTTCAATCTTGTATAAGAAGTTCGACTAGAGAAAGGTGCTGTTAGACTATCATGCACATTTTCAAAGGCTGGGAAAAACATCTCACACATTATCTAGTCAGTTAGAGAGAGGGAAAAAGAAAAAAGAGTAACAATTATGACATAGATATTTATGTTTGCATGAAAACAGATACACAAACTTCACAGCTTCTGGAAGCCAAGAAGCTTGCAACAACCAGGACATCTCATATTTCCCAGTGCCCACAGGAACCCTGACTGTCCCTACTACAACCACAGACACATCCCAAGGTGCTCTTCTGGTGCCCACCTCCCTCCCCAAAGACTTCTGCCCCAGGAGCACCTAGGGCAGCACACTGTTGCATCCTTCTCTTGCCTCTGCACATTTCCACCTTGATCCCTGCCTCCACAAGTCTTCAGACCATCCTCTTCTATCAAAACCAGTTAAGGACAGATGTGTTTAAGCTGTCCTCATGCCCTGCATCCACCTCCTCTATCCTCCATCCCTTAGCTAAAAGCTGTGTAGAGCCTGTTTCCTCTCTTACCAGTCTGCACCAAGTATCTTGCCAAATCCTCATTTCTTTTTATAAAAGGCTGCCTGTATGTGGTCATAGAGAACCAGAAGATAGTTGATTAACACTAAGTGTGTTTAACTTCCCATAAGGGACAAACTGCTACAGAGACTGCAGAATTTTTCCAGAACAGAGCAGCACAGTTCCTCCTTCTCAACCCTCTGACACTTCACATTAAAAAGTGGTTTTCTGATGGGCACTAAAATTAGCAGCCTTGAGCCTATGAAATCCAGATATACTCAAATCTGGCTGACATACTGCAAGTGTAATCTGCAAGTGGCAGTGGCCAAACCTACAGATTTGCAGTGGAATTCACAAATATACATTCCCCCTGGTTGAGGCATCAACCAAACCCAAGAGGTGCCTTGCACAACACAGTGTTATTAAGGCTTACTGGAGAACCTACCAAATCAAATTATCATTTGGCTATCTACTATCACTTAAAATAACATGAATTCTACTTGGCTGCAGGAGTAAGAGCAGCATGATGGCCAAGAAGTGGGCAGTAAATACATTTTTTACCTTTTGGGCTTCTTTCTTCATTGAGCTCCATTCAGGATTTAAGGCAACACAGTAGAGAAACTCCTTCAATGCTTCCTCAGTCCTTTCCAATCCAGAAAGAGCTTTTGCTTTCACATAATGACCCTGTTTACACAAAGGAAACATACAGATCTAGAGATCGCTTCCGAAATGGCAGCAAGACACCAGCAAACAAACTTGGAAGTTCAGGTATTCTGCACCTGAAGAATAAGATGCTTTTTGGGTAACAATCTCTTTGACACATGTGTCTGAAGGAGAGTCAGCTCCTTCTGCTGAAAGATGATCCCCCAGGCACCCACAGCTGCATCACACCCTGCCAAAGACACCACTCCTTAGACAACTTTCTCTTAGGGGGAACCTGATGCAGAATGAAGAGGGGTATTTGCCTCCCCAGGGACCAAGACTACCACGTATCCCAGCAGGCTTGATATCCCAAGGAACAGTTTCACATACCAGGGCAAACTTGAGTAGGAAAGCTGCATGGGAAAGGCAGTGGCATGAGGCAGGCTGAAGGTGGAAGCTGAGGGAGCAGAAGATTTTATGTCCAAGACACTCTCCTCCTCACTAGGACAGAGATGATTTTTCACCTATTTTATTTGGCTTGAGAAGATCAACATTATGAATTTAGGCCAACTTACCAATGCTTAACCCAAAACTTTTCAGTTCATCCTACCTCTCCTACATCCTAGAGTAACACATGGCAAACAGGCACGGTAGTCAGCTTGGGGACAAGTCCTACTTTATCCCCACGGATATCAGTTTGCAGTTAAAATCTGCAACTATTAAAACTACTAGCTTAACAATTAAAACAAACTAAGTGCTCATTTAAACATTTGCCTCTTGCTTGTTAGACGAAATGTGGTCTGCAAGTCTACCTCTGATCCACATGCGTATCTCTAGGCTGTGCTGAAAGTACAATTTCATTAGTCTAAGAGATAAGCAGATACCAGATCTTTTGGAATTAGTACGAAGAATAGAGAAGTGTATCACATAGCCTTCCTGAGCAGGTACCTCCTTCAAGCTTCAGTACAGTCTTGCAAGATGAGGTCTGTTAATATCTTTACCTCTCTACTGTTAGGAAGAAGGAGGCTTGTACCAAAAGCAAATAACAAGCACTGGGTAGGACAGTTTAACTAACATATGTCATCTGGTAACACAAACAAGAAGTCTCAGTACATGTCAGCCATTCAAGGCAAGATACATTTTCTTCTCCTGACTGCGGCAAGAAGAGAGGCACTGTGAGGCCCAACCCTGACCTTCTTATATTGATGCTTGGAAAGCCTCTGTAAAACCTTTTTAGACAAGTCCTAACATGCCCAACTTGCCTGTCAAGATTACTCCACTGCACTGTGAAGGCTACAAACACTGTTTGGCCTCATCTTCTGGGGCCACAAGAGGAATTTCCTTATCCAAGGAAAACAGAGAACTGAGCTGGCCTACCTACAGACAAAAATCATAGAATCAGAGGCCTAAAGATACCTAAAAATACCTAAAGATCCAACAGGAGTTCAGGCCAGGAACTAGAGGCCTCTACGCTTCAAAAAATACTGCTGCCACCTTCCCTTTCCTATTTTCACATGGATCAGAGGGAAAGGTCCAGGCAGGAGGGCATCTGTTTCTATGTGCCTCATAAAGTACACCTGTTCTCTCTGCCTCAGAGACTCCAAGGACCTGGTTTTCATAGCAACTGAAAATAAACTAACTTGTCTATTGTTGTAATGACTGCAGTGGACCCAAGAACTTCACCTGTATCTCATTGAGCCATTACAGTTATTAATAAGCCAAAAGGTATAGATAAGGAACTGGTATCTGAGCAGCAACTCCCATGATGAGTTTTATTTTATGGTCTTTTTTTGTTTTAGCTACACAGCACATGTTTGAGCTAATAATCTCTGCCACTGGATGAGATGATGCAAGATAAAAAACAAAGCAGATGCCCGGGATTCCTGAAGAACATGGATTCTGGATCAGCACACTTTACATGGAATTTCTCACACACACAAGTTAAATGCATCTGTGACGCTTCTGGCTATGTCATGACGACAAATTTCCTTTACAATTAGCATTCTTCAGCAATGCAATTAATGAGATCTCTATTTGCCTACAACCAACATGCATCACATTTCCATGGATTCAAGGAAAAACAGGGAAGACCCTACAGGAAAACATCTAAATTTGCATAGTTCATCTTTTTCTCTCTAGAGAAAGCCAGCCAATGCCACCCAAGATGCATTCCTGACTTGATGAGAAGTGATCCTGGACAGAAAGCCTTCAAAGACAAGTACCTGACTTGACAGAAATTAGATGCATCAGCCCACACGGCTGTGCTTACCCCATCTGCAGAGACCTAGCTGCAGCCCCCCATGCCAAGGGATTCTTACAACCCCTCCTCAGGCTTTGCAAGGCAGCCACAATCTGCCTAAAATCCTTCCCCAATTCCCTGTGCTACCCTTTCCAGGTTGCACCCCTGGGCTTTATCTGGTCAAACCTGTACTGCAGTTTTACTACTAATGGGTGAGGGACTGACTGGAGATGTAATCCTAGGTGGGGCACGCTGTCAGACACCCAGTCTAGCCTCAGGCAACCAGCAGTTAGGATGAGTACCACGTGCTTCTTTCTTCCATTTCTCTCTCATAACATCATTTCTGATGCTTGCTCCAGACTGCTCACAAACCAGTGCTCCTTCCTTTCGTTATGAAAACAATTCCCAACCCTCTTCATGAATCACCACGATGCACACAGGAATCGCAGAGATGACCTCAGTACTGAATGGGGGAAAAAAATAATCCTGAAATACAGTCTGAAGTGCTCCTCAGAAAGACACATTGGCCAGCAGCTGTCAAAGCCACCCACTGCCTGGGGCACATCACCCCACAGGGACCTGCAGGGCCACACTGGGCTGCCAGACACAATTCTTCTGCCAAGCTGCAGCACTAGCCCTAACAAATCAATGGGCACCAGCACAAAAAAACCCACATCACCACTGAAATCCCACCAGCTGGAGACATGACAAGGACCTCACAGACTTGTCCTATGAAGAACTTAGCTTTCAGTAGACATTTCCAGTCCTGATAATACCATGATGTTCTTCCAACAACACCCTCAGCAGCACTATCCCCACCACAGACAGAAACCTCAAGAACAAGAAGTCTTCATTTTGTTTTTTATGACATGCAGGCACCGTACCGCAGGCCAGTGGGGTTTGTTTCGGCAGAGGACATCTGCATCATGAAGAGCTTGCTGGTAGTTCTTCATCAACGTACAGAGTTCTGCTCGCTGTGCTATTAGTGAACACTTGCAAGGAGCTGGAAGACAAAAATGGTTGCAAGGAACTCCATTAAAAGAAGTGTTAGGAGGTGTTAAATACAGTAACCTAATTTCCAGAGTAACCTAAAAAGCATTACTGTACAATGGTTGCATTTATACTCTCCTGTAACGGGAAAAAAGGAAATTCCTTCCTTCTTTGAAACATACTCCTCTCAGCCTGCAAGCAACCTCTACTGTTCATCTAGCAGGACAGATTTCATATTCACACACAGGATGCCACCTGCTCTTTCCCTCAGTTTGCTTACAGGACACTTCAGAAAGCAGTAAGAAAACAGCCCCAAATGTTTCTCCCCACAGTGTGGCTTTGCTTGAATGAAATCACCAACACAGGACTTTCACTGAATGTTCCTGTTAAGCCACTCATTAAGAAAAAAAACATGCAGCCTGCACATTCCATATCCACTGCCCTTCTCAGGGCAGGTACACGCGATCACACACATTGCCTCAGTACCCATACATTCATGTATAATTCAGTTTGCATAGATTATGAACATCTCAAGCATTATTATCCAGTCCCTTCCTAAGGTCCCAACAACACATTAAAGATGGAAATCTTCTTCCAGCATAAAATTCCACAAAATTACAAAAAAAAAAAAAACAAACCA
>NDXB01013016.1:835-28918 GCA_002631895.1 Agapornis roseicollis | reverse complement strand
ATGAAAATTTTCTACCAAAAAAAAATCCAAAAAAAAAAAAAAAAAAAAAAAACAAACCAAAACCAAAAAAAAAAACAAACAACCTTGGCTGATCCGTATTCAGCTTGTCCATCAGGACCTAGACCCCCAGGTATTTTCTACAGGGCTGCTGTCTAGCCCAGCCCATCCTGTTGCACAGCGTTATTGTGTCCCAGCCACACTTGCCTTTGCTGAAGTAGGCAAGATTGGTCAGCCTATGCTCTAGGTTGTTGGTCAGCCCTGCCCTTCAGCACATCAACCTCCTCTTCCTTCCCCTGTCTGGCATCATGAACAAACTTGCTGACGTGTTCTGCCCACTCATAAAGGTTGGTAATGAATGGCTGACACAGTTCAACACCATTACCAACACCTAAGCAATGCCACTAGCAACCATCCACCCGGCAGCCCTCAAGCCACTAACCACCACCTCATGCCCTGATGGTCGAGCCAGTTGTCAGACCTCCACCCCTACTTCGTTAGCTTGGCCAGGACACTGTGGCAGGCTGTGTCAGCAGCCTTGTAGAAACACACTAAGCCCCAAACAACTTCAGCAACAAAGGTGTAGCGTTATCTCACCATAGGAGATGAGATTCATGTGCGATTTGCTCTTGTTCACTCTTGACCTTCATGTGCTGGGAAAGGCCTCCAGAGAGCTGGAAGCTGTCTGTCCAGTGGTGAGAGCTAAGTGCAGTAACCCTTAGCCAAATGTAAGCTGGTTAAAACTGTCATCACTGGGATTAAGCTTTAGAAAGGCTCTAAGGTGTGCTGAGAGACAGCACCACCTCATTTCAACCAGTCTTAAACTTCACCTCCAAGGTAGCTCTCCCAAGACTCTTCCTCCAGGTGTCACCTCCTGCGTGTCCCTATGCAGGACTCTTGCCTCCGTACCTCTCCTGCTCTCTCCAGCCTGCTCTGCCTTCACTGTTTGCATCTCGCTTCAGCACAAGCACCCTGAACACATCCTCAGTAAGAGCACATTGCCTATACAAAGCCTGAGCATACACACAGGTACATAGACACACAGACAAAGCATGTAACTGCTGCAGGTGCCAGTAAGGATTAAGTTCAAGCTCCTACCAGGAGGGACAGCCTAAGATCACATCTCCATCCTGTCGCCTCCTCCCATGAGTTGATGCTGGCGCTCATGCAGCAAACCAGGCTCGCGTGGTTGCACAGAGAACCAGAGCAAGCAATCAATTGACTGGAAGCTAATCCAATAAAAACAAATAAATAAAAAGATTTAAGAGGATCAGTTTCCCCTCAACTGGCTCACTGCACTAACATCCAAACACCAGTGCCAGGACAAGAGATGAGCAGGAAGGAAGCAGCAAGTACTTCTGTCTCTTTTGGCTGTAGCATGGGCTGATGCCAGATACACTAATTACAGAATGACATACCAGTGGTGATGCTGCTCCACTGGGCACATCACTGGTCCCAGGCAGTGATGGCTAGAGACTACAGCTAAAATAAGGAGTTCTGCAAATCTAATTCACACTGTGGGGTTCCTGTCATTCTTCTGTTCGGTTGACTTGTTTTAACTATTACACATGCAGACTTCTGCAGTGATCCACATCTCTAGGTGATCTCTTAAAAAGACTGCAAGTTAAATGAAATTAAAACCAACCTAGCATCTTCAAAAGCAAGCTTTTTTTTTTTTAACTTTTAGAAGATGCTCAAATATTAAATTATTTAATTTAGCTGCCGTTTAAGCAATCTGTCTTCTGTATTAAATATGAATGCACACTCTATTTCCACCATCATATCTGCTGCAGGAGCCAGGCAGAGTGCTGGGTGGAGTATCTTTTGGCACCAGGGGGAAAAGGAAACAGTGTAAGATTAGGGGGCAAGCAAGCCAGCTTCCTGCTTCTGTTCACTACTGCCCATTTCAGCCACACTGACGCTTCCTAGCACTTTTCAATACACAGTTCAGCACAGTTCATACATTCAGCAGACCAGGGAGCACAGCTTTGTCTGCTTTTCTGCGGGGTCTTGCCTTCACTGCAAAAGCTTTAACCAAAAAAAGCCGCCGGGGTGCACAATGGTGCAGCAGAGGCTGCAAATCCTCCCAAAGCAAAGTTCAAAGGCTCTTTTCCAAAGGAAAAAACAAGCTACTGAAAAAAACCAACTCCAAGGCAAACCATAAAGAGCTGCACATATTCAGGGCTTGTACTTCTTGCTCAGTGAGTCTCAATCAGAAAGCATAAGGTGTGGCCCATCTTAATGAGTAACTGGCAAAGAATGTTTAGTTAGCAGAGAGAAAGGGGATTTAAGAACAGAAAAACATAAACCAGCTTTGCTAGAGAGCACTGTGTATGAGACTATACTATAACAGGTTTCCTGTAGTGAGATGAAGCAGCCAGACAAGATGCCATAGGTGGAGCAGTGTACATTCAAGCTCACCTTACTCCCTGACAGGGCAGCACAACCTGAAACCTCACCAGCTCTGTGCTCATGCATCCCTTCATCCCTGCCAGCCTCTGGCTGCCTGTGTACCATTCCAGGATAGTCTGTGGCTGGCCCCAGGGCAAGGTTAGGAGGACTGACATCTCATATTCTCTGTCAGTGGAACTGTGGCATCAGCTGGATGACTCTAATTTACAGTATGTGAAGAAGTATGAAGAAAAAGTTAACATCCAGCTACAACCTAAATAACTACAGGGTTTCTATAAGCACTATGATATCATAGAATCAACTAGGTTGGAAAAGACCTTTAACATCACCAAGTTCAACCTTTGCCCCAGGATTTCCAAGACCACCACTAAACCATGTCACTGAAGGCTTCACTACATGGTTTGTGAACACTTCCAGGGACGGTGATTCCACCACTTCCCTGGGCAGCCTGTTCCAGTGTTCGGTCACCCTTTGGGTGAAGAAATTGTTTCTAATATCCAGTTTAAACCTCCCCTGGTGCCACTTGTGGCCATTATCTCTTGTTCTATTGCTTGTGCTGCGAAAAAAAGATCATGTCACAGAAAGTGGAAGGGGAAGACTCAAAGACATACAGAGCTTGTGAACACTGCTATATGCTGGCACACTATAAGAACTGTCAAGTTAATGTGGGGAGAAAGTCACACACAGCTGATAGCTTTTTTTAAAATAATGCACCCATTCTTTTTTCTGGAGGTTAGAGACAAAAAAAAAAAAAAAAAAAAAAAAAAAAAAAAAAAAAAAAAAAAAAAAAAAAAAAAAAAAAAAAAAAAAAAAAAAAAAAAGGAGAAAAGCAAAGGTTTTTCATGAACTGATTTACTATTTCAGGCCCAATTAAAAATAAAAAGCATAGAAATTTTACTGTTTCCACAATACCATGTGGTATTTCCTGAATGGCATTTCCGGAATCAAGCTCTTCTGGGAGCATGCAGCTGCACAGCAGAATTTATGCCTTTGTCAGCAATAGGGATCCACTGCTGAGACTCCCAGGATCTGTGGCTCTGGGCAGGCAGGACACAGAAGCTTCTATAGGGCTGCTGGTTCTGTGAGCCTTCCCACACAGCTCCCTCCCTCCCAGCCATAATCCCAGGGAATCAAACCCCAGCGCAGACAGCGCTCAGAGCCAAAGGGCTTGGTGGCTCTCTACCTCCTGGACCCTCCCTGGGACCACCAAGTATTGCTTACCTTGAGCATGCTTGCTAGCAACGATTTTCCAAACTCCTGAACCTTCCTCTCACACCACCACCTTTGCACTCTCTGCAGGTGTTTGTTAGATTGTGCTGTTACTTCTGCAGAAGCTTACACCCAAAATTACTTTTCCAGATATGCCCAAGCATTCAAGTTGGTTGTTTTTTAAATAAAAGACATCCAAAAAAACTCTGCTGCTTGAGTTGGTGAGGCTGAGAGGAGGACTCTCCACAATCTCCTTGTGCCAGAAAGGCATTTAGATCAATGAAAAGAATTTGCCAAAATGACCACAGATGATGATAAAAGTTTTACTGTAATAAACTACCACTGAGGTTTAGTCGAGGAACTTAGCACAGAAAGAACAAGCTTAAAGTTGCCAGAACTCCCTAATCCTCCTTATCTGGTGTTTCTTCCTAGAAAAGCACGTTTTATTCAAATCTATTTCAATCCTAAGTATATTTCTTGGATGCAAGAGCAGAACTGAAACAGCGTCATCACAAAAACACCGTTGTGTCATGCTAGAAAGAGTCAGTCTACACAAGTCTTCAGGGGAAATCTTCCTTGTATTTTAAGGAAACTTCAGCCCCTTGAGAGAGTAAGAAAGAAATTTGACCTGTTTTGTTATATTACACATTCAGTTATGACCAACTCGGTATCGAAAGCCTTTTCATAAGCTTAAAAAATAAACATTTATTTTCATTTCAGTGGGAATTTGGCAAGATGCAGTAATGAACTGCATGGGAAGCTAGTTTCCTCCTCCAGCCTTCACACAAGTATGACAAGTCCATGCATAGGGGCTGTTTGGTTGGGGGGTGTGGCATAGAGAAGCCCACTTGATGAAATTATCAGCAGAAGCAGTAAAAACATTCAGGACATTCAAATAAAACCTCATTCCACCCTGAAAACCAGGGTTCGCTTTCTAAACTCATTAAGAGGGACAATGCACATTATGGCAACCACATTTCCTCACTTTTCAGTCTGCCTTAATTGGGTTTCTGGCTGCCCCAATCCCTGGAACCCAAAAAAAATCTGGGGAGTGACTTTTTGCAAGGACATGTAGTGACAGGACAAGGGGGAATGGCTTTAAACTGACAGAGGGGGGATTCAGGTTAAATACAAGGAAAAAATTCTTTACTATGAGGGTGGTGAGGCACTGGAACAGGTTGGATGCGCCCTCCCTGGAAGTGTTCAAGGCCAGGTTAGACAGGGTTTTGAGTAACATGGTCTAGTGCAGGGTGTCCAGTGAGGTGGAATTAGAGATCTTTGAGGCCCCTTCCAATCAAACCATTCTGTGATTCTATGGTTAGCAACTGACTTTTCTAAAAGAGTAGCGTTTTCTGAATATCATGGCTTTTCACTCCCTGTGTATACATCACTGGCAGCCTGCAGGCAGTGAAGTACCCAAAGACCCCAGGGGAAGCGTGCAAAAGGTTTTAGTGCACAGAGGACGCAAGGAAAGATGCCTCAGCCCACTATTGCAGTCAAGCACCCTTCCACTGTTATTACAAAACAGACACTTGCAAACAGTATTCTGCAGGCAGGTATAACACCTATTTTGACCATGTGACCAAAGCCAGCAGATACAGCTGAGTACAAGTTTAGGAGCTCTTGATATAGGCTGAAGTGATGAGGACCTTCAGTGCAGGGTACCACCATCCTCTATTTGGAGCCTGCACCACCAGACAGCAGCTGGCTTGCAATTGCAAAGACCTCCTTCATGCTGCCCACAGCCAGTGCAATGAAGCACCTTACCTCCTCTTTGGAGGCAAGATATAGGACATGCTTTGCTCTGCAGCATGCTTAGCTATGTGCTCTCTGGTCTGGAGAACACAGGGAGACATGAAAGAACTCCCCTGTATTATTACTTCGACTGAAAAAACCCCCACACTGGTGACAGATTAGCTGGATTATTCTTAAGGACATAGAATTTTAAGACTGAACTAACTTCTCTTCTGGCCTCTGTATTTTGCTGTTCAAAATTCCAGACTTAAGAACACTTTTTTTCCTGTGTGCCGGACAAAATGCTTTAGATTCCAAGCACTTTTATTTCAGGCTCAGGAAGTCCTCAGCTGTGAGGCTCCATACATTATTCAAAGCTGGACTGTCATCACCACTAAGCACAGTTAATCACTACTCCCATCACTACTCAGAAGAAGCACTCTATGGGAAGTTATACTGATACCTGGAAGAAGAGTTGTTACAAAGAAAGTGCAGCTAACTTTGCACCCTCATTTTCGTGTTGTACATACAGCCTAGCGAGGCAGAAGCATGCCAGACTGATTACATTAACCTACGGTTTAGTTTGCATTTCCACAACCACAAAACCAATGATAATCTTCTTTACAAACCCATTAAGTAATGAATGGCATGGTACAGCCAAAATCCCCAATTCAAGAACGTCTCAGTTTAGAGCTAAGTGTAACTTATTAGATCATTGCTCCCTCCCATCCAAATCCTATCTTGTAGTGCTTTGCTAGATGCCTTCTACTCTTTCCAGATGAATGAATCAACACCTCCTTCCTGTATTTTAAGTTCCCACCCTATCTTTTAGACATTTGTGTACTGCTTCAGGTGACATATTCCAAGTCCACCTGTGGCTGCTCAGCACTAGTATAATAAAATCATTAAGTACACAAGTGTGACTCTTTTTCAGTGCTTACTAGCTCTCCCACCATTTAATTTGGGGTTCAGTTAAGGCTTCACTCCAAAGCTTCAGTCAGAACTGAAGTACCCCCTCAAACAGCAGGTACAGAGACTGTCCCAAAGCACAATGCCTACAGAGTGAAGTACAAAGACATAACCAGCAAGACAAAACAAAACACCTCAAGAGGTCAACCCCCTTCCTGATCTCCAAAGCACCCAATGAAAGGCCCTGACCTCCCCCCCCAGAAACAGGGAGCTATGCTAGGTGTACATGAACCTGTGATTCAGTAAGACCCCAAAGACATGCTTTTCAGCCAGGTGAGACCAGCTAAGTAGATCTGCCATGATCATAGCTAACAAGATCAACCTGCAGCCAGATACTGTACCATAATGACTTTACCAGTGATAACCTAGTTGCCCTTTTTTTCTACCAGTTACTCTTCAGGTCTCTATTAGCTTCCCTTTTTTCAGGTAAAGCTTATTTCAGCCCAGAATTTCTGACTCTGCAAGCTGCAAAAAGGACCTTCTTGTTTCTTGGTTATTACCTCATTGCTTCTGTCCCAAAATAGAGCTGATCACTTCATATATTTGTAAAAGAGAAAAGGAGTGGTGCAGTATCCTACTAAGATTAGGAAGCACAAGTCGGTTCTATAAATGTCTTCTTCCAAAGGCAAAAGACATCCTGTTATACTTTCTCACAGCTACAGAAAAAGAACATGCTGTTTGAAGAGACTTCAGAAATTCTTCAGACTTTCTGCTACGCAGGTATAGTTCTTTTTCTAGGATTGCTGAAGTAGTTCAACTATTTATAGGAAATTACATCCATGCTACATATAGCAGGGGGTAAATGCTTAAATAGTCACCCTATCTCAAGTGGTACATAACTAAGTTACATAAGCAACACTAACTACTTAAAAAAAAACCAACCCACACTCAAAGACTGCCTACTGGACAACATGACGCCTCTTCCCCTGCATGCCTCTGATAGGTAAGCCTCCTGCCCCCATGGCTCTAGTCCTGCAGCCCTGCAAAGCCTCTGCCTTCAGCAGACCCCCTGCAAGCAGGCAAAACTTCCGCAGATCCAACTATAGGATGTGAGCTTTCAAACACAAGCTCTTTGTAAATCAGTAGTATGAGCTCCTGCTCCGAAGTACTTGACATGTTTCCAGTGATATTGTATACAGAGTATTTACTACTGGTTTTCAAGCACTACTTCAGTTAAAAAAAAATAATAAAAATCAGCAACAAAAAACAAACGGGGGGAGTGGACACAAGTCTGCAAAATACTTTTAACTTAACCCTCAGCATATTGCAACAGTCTCCAAGTAACACTGACTTCTACTTTTACACATTTTTCTGCTCATGTAAAACAGAACAAAGAGGTTTTGGAGACAGCCTTTAAGCAGATTACAAGAGGCGATTTTTACAGAGGGATGGGAAAATTCCTTTTTTTAGCACAAATCCTCTAAGCAGCAAGCAGCTATTTTTTTCGTAGCATGTAATTTCAGAAAGACCACCTCTCATTCTTCACTTGGAAGTCACACTTTCCTTGAGGACCTACAAAATTAAATGTTCTTCAGAAAAATTATTAAAGTGACAGAACCATTTACTGTTCTAGGAGTTATGACATCTGTCTAGCACGGCTTTATTTTTCTCTTATGGCTGGTACAAAATCAAAGACTTACTTCTTTATTACCAAAAACTGGAGAATGTTCCCAAGACCCTGTGAGGAAGGAAGGTTCTATTAACCCCTTTTTTACCACATCGGAAAAATACAACTGACTTCATCTTCTAATAGCAACCTTCTTGAAATACTGTATAAAAGAAGACACAAAGCGTTGCACAGAGAAGCTGTGGCTGCCCCATCCCTGGCAGTGTTCAAGGCCAGGTTGGATGGGGCCTTGAGCAACCTGGTCTAGCAGAAGGTGCCCGGAGCCATGACCAGGGCGTTGGAACTAGATGAGCTTTAGGGCCCTTTCCAACGCAAACTGTTCTGTGGTTCTATGATAATTCATATATACAGGTGCATGTGGATGCTCTCAAATGGTTCTCTTTGAAAAACACAACTTTGGTCCAAGCACACTGCTAAGGAGTCAAACTCCTTAGAAAACAGCAGCATAATTAATAAAATGGAAGTTCAAGGAATGCAGCAAGACACACTTATTTTCTATGTGCAACACTGCTTGTTGGTTGGGTTTTCTTTGTTTTGGGTTGTTGTTGTTCTGGGGTTTTTTTAACCAGTTAAGAGTTAGCAATATAGAGGCAAAGTAGAAGGGAAGTAAAGACAAAGATACACATTAACTACTCACCCACCTAGCCAGTATACCAAGAGTTGTGTAACTGAATTTGTTTCCAAGAACACCAAAACATATAAACCAGAGGAGACAGGACAGGACAAGAAGGCCATGATGGTTTGCAAATACTCTACACCGAGGTCAACATCCCAAAGCAAAGCAGCGTCTACATGCTCAGGCGCACAGAGGCAGGACCAAGCTCCCCACCATGCAAACTCAATGCTTGGCATAGGAAAGCAATGGGGATATGGTGACTCTGAGCAGGTGGATTCCTAGCACACTACCCAAAACAGCCCAGTGAGCAAGCTGGGGAGCAGGAACCAGCATGACAGTGTCCGAAGAGGCTCAGTCTGCTTGAAAACAGGTTTATTTTGGTCTGAGACCTCATGCTCACATGCGTGATGTTCTCTTTATGGCTCTATTCTACAACCTTCTGGCCTGCCCTACTTCCTTAAACAGTTTTCAAGGGACAATTTGGAAAGTACCAGGTAAGTTTCTGTTAATCACTTGAGCACTAAATTAATGCCAAGTGGCCACATTAAGCTTTCTTTTGGATCAGGCCAATTTATGGTGAACATTCACTGGAATGAGAGGGGAGAAACCCTTCAAGGTCTGGTGAAGAGACACATCCCCCTCTTTCCATCAAATCTCAGGAAAGCACCTACATTTTGTTTCTAGCAATACCACAAACACTACCTTGTGGGCTGGGGATCAGCATGCAGCTCTTCATCGAAGATGACAGATGCAGAATCCCCCTTGCTTGTCCTGCAGCATGCTACCTCTTACACTACATCAGGATTCATATAAACTTGTCTCCTCTCCTTGGCCTTTTCTGCACCATCTTTATCCACTGGAAACAGAGATACAGGTAGAGGACTTTGCAGTAAAAGCCCCCCTTTGCATGTGTATCTATCCTTAACTCCACTATGGTTTTAAAACTCTTGATATAACTTTATAACTAGCTAAAACTAGCTTCACCTCCTACATGCTTACTCTGAATCCCTTGGGGAGGGAAATTAAAATGCTGGGCAATTTGAGCAGCTACATGCATCAGCTACCCCCCATCCTAGGAGAACTTATTTCTGCTCATAAAGAGCCCATCACACCAGGAGTAAACACAACCACTCCAAGGGAATGCCCTGGTTTTCAATGCTCTCCAGAGACAGAAATGCTTCTCAGACTTGGCAGACTTTGCAGTGGTGGGTAATTACACACCAGAGCTAACATGCCTCATGCAGAAGTGGGGTATCCTGGCATGCTAGTATCAGATACTATGTGTGGCACTTTGTTGGGAGCCAAACATGATTGCACAGCAGGCAAGTGAACACCTGCTTCATGGGGATGCAGAAACCAGGGCATGGCTATCACTCCCCATCCAAAGCAGCTCTTAAGGGATTAGGGCCTGGCAGACACAAAGCCCTTCCCAACAGGGCTGCAGCCTCACATGGAGGCTTGAGAGACCACCCAAGACCTGTACCTGCCGACACAACTTAGGAACCAGCACATAACAAAACAGCAGCAGCAACAGCAAGCGGAGTGCAGAGGCTTTTTACTCTGGGCAGGCATCTTCAGCCTTATTTACAGGAAAGGCACAGGATGCTAATAGGCTTGGTACAAAGGGCACAAAGAAATGCTGGCTGAAGGCATGAGCTGCTGCCACCCAAACCCTCCTACACTGTGTGTGTTTGCCCACAAGCACAACCTCACCCCCAGGAAAGCTGGGTCTCCTTCGGAGCTGTATAGCATTAACTTTAAAACCAGCAGACTAGCACAAAGTGTACAATGTTCTCCTGTTTCGACTGCATAAGACAATATTTTTTGATAAATAATGTTCCCCAAGACTGAACATTGTTGTTGTGCTCCCACCCCTGCCACAATACACTCTTTGGCTGTACAAAGTTGTGCGTGGTACTTGGAAAAAGCCCTATTCATCATCTTCCCAATGAAGGCACAGCCACATACTCCCAAAAGTGCACCCACATTACTTTGTCACTGAAATTTAGCTTCCTTCAGTTTCAGGCACACAGCCTTCAGGGGTCTGTAAGCCTGAAGACACAAAAGCAACTGTACTCCTCCCTGGCACAGTCCATTCAGAAAGCATCTCCATCAGAGAACAGGTGAGAGGGTGAGAGGGGTGCAGAAAGCTGCAGAACCTAAAAAAAAAAAACCCAAACCCAAACAAAACCTAACCCTGCATGCATATATAATAACAGAATTCAGTTTTATTGACCTAAGAGTTCATATACTCAGAAGACCAGCTAGGTGATAAGGGATGGCAGAGAGGAAGCCCACCTCTCACACTCCAGCTCTCTAAATTTCAGGGAAACAACCCTGAAAAAAAGATCTGGACAAGCCTTGATATTACGATGGCTGAGCAGCATAAAGCTTGGCACAAAGAGCGATCCAGCTGGCAACAAGCACTTCCTTTCAAGCAGCCTGACATGTGGTTGCTTTGAAGCTGTGGTAATTAGATACCTTGCAATAACGAGGGATCTATTCCAATGTCTATGGCAGCGAAACAGCCAGTGACTTTGTTTAAAACAGCAGAGACCACCAAGCCGTGGACATCTCAAAGGGACTAGAAGGACCATGTAGTAAAGCTGATTTTGTTAAAAAGAACAACAGAAAAAAACCCCACACAACCACACTTGAATCCATAGCAGACTACGAGAGCTAACACAGGAACAGCAGTGGTACTGCAGATCTGATGAAAGACAAAAGATGAACATACATGCTGGCAGTAAACTTTTGCAGGACTAACCAGTTAAACTGGAAAAAGTTGACAACCTGAAGGCATGCAGACCTCTTCTAAGAGCTGAAGTTAGGAGCAGATATTCCAGACTGTGCTGGAGTAAGTGTACTGGCTACATGACAGGCACCTTTTACAGTTTGTACCTGAAGCACCTCGAGAAGTAAAATGCAAATCAGAAGACAAAGTTTCAGTCGGAATGAGGAAGTGATCAGTAACTGGAAAACCTGCACCCATATCACACAAAGCCAGTTGTCACAGATGGAGCAGCAAAGTACTCCACAAGAAATACCAGTAAAAAACCACGACTGAACCGTGTGTCCTGCCAAGAAGCCTGGAATATTTTTACCTAACTTTATACAGCAATTGTATAATCAATATACTCATGTGTCTTCAGTCTCTAAGAAGAAATTCAAAAGATACCCATGCCCTTGACTCTCAGTAGTAATACATAAGCACGTGGAGGTTAAAAAAAGCACTTATTTTGTAACACATTGAAGTCCTAAATACCTTATAGTGGCTCACAAATATTTCAAGTTGCCCATATGCTAACACTTAAGGAGTACTGAATGGTTAGAAAACATGTTTTTCTTCCTTACCCCCCCTGCTCCTTATTTACTGCAATACTTGGCTGGGAAACAAGAAGGCAACTCCAAGCAAGCCAAAAGGCAGTACCTGATGAGCGTGTGTTAAGAATTTCAGAACATTAAGTTCAGACAGCAGGTCAAGCTGTGAGAAATGGCATCACCATTACACAAACCAGGAAAACAAGGTGAAAGGCTGGGGGGTGGGCTGCCCATCAGCAACTTGAATTTGGATCTGCTGCTGGGAAGTTACATCGCTGTCTATGGATTTAGGACTTCACGAGCTAGTGAAATATCTATTATTTTCAATTAGAAGTAAAAAAAATATAAAAATAGAAATAAATCTTATTAAGCAATTTTAGAGTCACTGGCAGTTTATTAAGAGATTCCCAGCATACTTGGGAAATCATAGGAAGTGCTTGGGAAAGACAGACACCAGCACACTATGAGGGAGTAATCTCAAGACCCTGATGCACAGCAGCCAGGGCTGGAGGTACGTGCTTCAAGGACAGGAAGGGGAAGGACAGGCTGTGCAAGAACACTAAGCACTATGCTACATACACTCTTCCCTCTCACCTAATGCAGGCACAGCAAGAAGCACACAGAGTTCTCTGAAAATCATGTCAAGCACTCATTTAATTGACAAGAGGCTACTTTCCCCAGGAGAAAGACTGTGAACCCAAAACATTCTAAGGTTCCACAATTGAAAACCCGCTGTATCCACCACTGACCTACATCAAGCCTTTCCCTCCTCCCTCTGCTTCACCTTCCTTCTTGCGCTCTCCATCCTGCCCTACTTTAATAGAGATTACTTCAGCTAAACCACATAATAGTTTTAGAGGGACACTCAGCTAACGGAAAACTTGTCGCATCTAGCTGAAAAAGTGGAATAAATAGCAGAAGTAATGGTTTCTGCAGCCAGCATTAGCCATGCTATCCCAAATTCTTCTCTCCCTGATGCCTATCACACAACCACAGCAAAAAATGGAAGCGAATCAGGGACTAGGGTAACTGTGTGGGGTTTTTTCACAGCAGCCAACAAAATAATAAAAATCAGAGCCATTTATTCCTAGCTGTAAGAACTAGGAACAAGGACAGCAATTTTACTCCAAGTAGGGAAGAGCTCTTCCACAGAGGACATGCAGTTTTCTCCACATTTGTCCTCTGAAGAGATTTACCCACAGGATTTCACCTCTGCTAAAGCGACCAAGGCTTTCTGCCCCTTTCCTCCTCAATTAAACCAGACATCTATCACGCTCAAGGCTGGAGGAGTGGCAGATCCCGGGGGATTTGCTGAGATCCTGGCTCTTCCCAGCTCTAGGCGTTTCAGATACTCATGGTGTTGTACCACCCCCACCGCTTCCAGAGCAAACAAGCCGGGAGCACGCACATACACACACAACCATTACTATAAGGCTACAACCGAGAGAGCAGGATCCACCTACTACTCGGCGCAGAGGCTGAAAACAACACAGTTTTGATAAACTAAGCCTGCCATCGGTCTGGCAGAGGAGGCAGGCGGGTAGTGCCATTTTTATTCAAACCCAGGCTTTTCAGAGAATAGCTGCACAAAGAAATACTACATGCCTCAAAAGGCGGGCGAACGATCTCTGCAAGTCAAAATGCAGGTTTACCTCTCGAGTATTTCTGCACAGCGTAAGACAAAGGAAATTCTCTCAGCCTTTGTGCTCTTTGATATTTCCTTAGCCGTTTTCAAAGGCAACGTTGTGCCGAAGATGCTACTGCACGTTAAGGGAGTGATCGCGATCCACACACTAATTTCTTCCACGAACCCACAGTGGTTAACACGACCGTTCTTATGTACCCTTTACTAAAAGATGTGTTTCCCCGCAAATAGGAAAGCGGGTTTTCTAGAAATACTGCATAATGAGTCATCGACTGCAAGCAGCTCAACGCCAGGCACCTTCTGAGCAAGGGCAGAAATAACAGTGGAACAAAAATAGCCACTCACTGTGGGGAGGACGGGGACAGACCCACTGAGAGGGTTCATTCTCTGAACCCTCCCTCCCCCCGCGCCCTCTCCCACCATTCACTATAACTTACACACAAACACACACCCCACCCGGCTGCTGCGGGTGAAGGGGGACCTCGCCCCCTTCCTTTCACTTCTTCCCGCGGCGGGCACTTACCCATCTCCAGAGCCTGGTTGTACTTCTCCAGGGCGGCCGGCAGCTCCTGGCGCTCCCGCAGCGCGTCGCCCTCGGCGCGGAGCCGCCGCGCCCGGCTCTCGGCTCCGAACCACTTGTGCAGCAAGTTGCCCAGCACCACGTTGACCCGCGGGCAGGCAGCACCGGCGGAGGATGGCGGCGAGGCGCCGGAGGTCGTCTCGCCGGGGCGGCGCGGGCGGTGACAGCGGCCGCAGTCGCCGGGCTCGGCGCAGCGGCGGCAGTGGGTGTGCCCGCAGTGCAGGGTCACCGGCTCGCACAGCAGCCGCCTGCACAGCGGGCAGGCGAACAGCTCCGGGGGGCGGCAGCACGCCGGGTCTCCCAGCCCTTCGCTCTCCGCCCCGCCGCCGCCGGTGCCGCCGCCGCTCCCCCATGGCGGGAGGCGCAGCTCCTTGTCGCGGATGCTGAGGGCGAAGCTCTCGGTCAGCTCCCGCAGCTCCTCGGGCCGTAGCCGCGCTAGCCTCGCAGCCGCGCCGTAGGCGTCCAGCGCCTCGGCCATGCGGCCGGCCCGCGCCAGCGCATCGGCGCGGCGGAGGCACAGGCCCCGCTCGGGCTGCGGCAGCCCCGCCAGCTCCGAACCGTAGATCTCGGCGGCCAGCTCGAAGTTACCGCCGCGGAAGGCCTCCTCCGCCACCTGCAGCATCTCGGCGCACGGTCCCCCCGCCGCTGCCGCGGACCTGGCCCCGCTCGCGGACCCGGTCCCGGCGGCGGGGGGCAGCGCGCAGGGCCCCGGGCCCAGCTCCATGCCCGCGCGGCGCCGCCGGCCCCGGGCCGCCCTACTCCATGCCGGACCCGCGGCGCTGCCGACTACGGCTCCTTCCTGGGAGGGGACGGCGACGGAAGGGAGGGAGGGAGGGAGAGAGGAGGGGGCGGGTCACATCGCTGCAGCAGGGGGGCGGCTCCCGGGAGTCGGGGACGGGGATGGCGGTGGGAGGAGAAGGGGGGAAAGACCGAAGGGGCGGGGGTCGACCCGCACCGCCCCCTCGGGCACGGCTCCCGGCTTATGTAAGGGGCGGTCGGTTGTGTAAGCCGCTTCTGATCGCCCTCCCCCGGGGCGGTGGCGGCAACGGCAGCGGCGCTGCTGGCGCCGCGGAGGGGGCGAGAGTCAGTGCCTTCCTCCGTCTCTCCCGACCCGCCCGGCGGCGGCTACCGCCGCCAGGTGCCGGTGCCGCACGTGCCCGCCCGCCGCCGCGCCTCCCGGCCCGCACGTGTGCCCGGCCCACTACCGGCAGCGGCGGTTCCCGGCGGGAGTGTAAGGGGAGGATGTGTTCCGCTGTGCGGCTCCTGCTGCGCTTAGCCTTTTCCTTCGCGTTTCCTGATGTCTGGCCTTAGCTGCTTCCTTGTCGGGGCTGCCAGACGGCCACCACCCCCCACCCCTTCGCCCCGGTGCCGGCTTTCCCCACCACCGTCTCCTTTGTACCGGGACTCCCCCTCCGTGTGGCACGGGGTGGGCCGGGACGTACTGTCGATTATTGTTTGCTTGTGTTTGTCCGGACCCCGAGGAAGGCGAGCACGTGTTGTCTGTTCAGTAGAAAAATAATAAAATGCAAACAAAAAAATATTAAATATAGTAATAAAACTTCCCAAATCCCACAAATCTCGTAGTTAAAAAAAAACCCAAGCCCTTTTCTGTAAGCGGCAGCCTTGCCAGCTCAGCTTGGGGATCCGCAAGTCGTGCTGAGCGCTGGCTTGTGCGTCGGCAGCAACAATAAAGATAATGCAGCTGGAAGTTAGTTAATCATGCGTGAGTCAGAGAGGAATCCAACTCGCTCCGCAGGAATAACAGGAGTGAAAAAAAAGAAGTAGGCAAGGTTTATTTTAGACACCGCTGTAAACAAGCCGTTCGTTCGGTGGAGTGGAGAGTCTGCCAGCCAGACCAGGAGGTGCCCATTTCCAGCTGCTTTTCAAATTGCAGCTGGGCAGCGGAGGATGTTTTGGTCTTTGCCACTCTCCTGCTAGGCCTTAAGTCCCCAGATAATGGCCTTTTAGCCCACATTGGGAAAATCTAATTCCCTGACTATTGCACCAATTGGTCTTTTAGTAAGAAACTGCATGAATTTTCTTCATAGTATGAAATTGTCTTAACTTGCTTAACATGTATAAAGTTTACACCCTATACTGCACAGTGATGACTAAGTAATCATCAGTATTGATGGTGAAGTAAGCATGACCAGAGGGCCTGGGCTCATGGAAGGACATTTGTTTCTCAGGACCCCAAAGCCATCCACGAAGGATAAACAATACCCCTGGACTACTGAGGTAACATCAGCACCTCATCCCTCTGACACCTCAGTGAACACCCCCTTTCCTCCAGTCTGGCATCATATACAAGAAACTGTAGCAAGACCAACTCCAGATTAATAACAAAGCAGGCAGATGATGTAGTGATATCATAGAATCACCAAATGGTTTGGGTTGGAAGGGACTTCAAATCTCATCTTGTTCCAATACCCTGCCATAGTCAGGGAGACCTTCCAATAGACCAGGTCATTCAAAGCCCCATCCAAGAAGTGTAGCTGTTTTGCAAAACATTAATGTGTTGTTCTAGCACTTACTCATTTTGCACTGGTAATGTTTCTAAGTAGTGGCGCTTTGAGCGATGTCCACCGGTCCAACACTTGCACCACCCTCCTTGACTCAACTTTTCTATCCAGAAGCTGACCTTAGCATCCCATCACCTTTTCATCATTCTCTCTCTTGATATTTTCACTTGGAATTAGGATGGGATTGAATCCCACTGCTGTTTTATCAAGCTCACCTCAGGACACAATTCATAGCATAGTGGACAGAAGCAGTGTGACCAGTTCTGCTCTGCCATACGAAGGACAAGCACAGAGTCTGGACAGATGATGAAAATGCAGACTCACTGCTTGAGCTACCCCCCTCCCCCCAGTGTTACTGTCTGGTTCCTGGAACTCTGGCAAGGAGTGGCAGCATTGCTTCTGATTGCTCCCATCCTACTCCCCTGGCCATTAGGCTCTTTGGCTGGAACTCCCCAGCAGCTCTCCCTGCTTTCCTGTGGGAGGAAAGAGTAGGTGAGTCCATCCTGCCATGCCACTTTTCCACACGTGTCTTGGGATTGCTGCGTGATGGCCCTTTGCCTCCAGTCATCCCTTCTGATGGGCACTCGGAGGGCACTGGCTCAGGTGGTGGTATTAAACATCTCCATTTGCTGCTTCACTTACGTCGTGCCATGCCGTGCCAGCATGCTGGGAGGGCTGCATTCCTTTCCTCATCAACACTTAGCAGGTGTTTCTGGAAGAACCTACTGCAAAGTGAGAGTGCTACCTTATTTAGCAACATGATCAATAGCCTCTTGGCATGCAGCCTTTATTTTTTCCCAAGACATCTATTTGAAAGGGAACAAAATTACCTCACTGCTGTTCAAACTGACTCAGTGCCATCTTCTCCCTTCTTCGTATGTACAGAATTGCTTGCCACCAGCATCTGAGCACACCTGCATCAGTCTTCTCCTCAATGCTTATTTCAGGGGCTATGTTCTTTTGCAAGTCTTCTTGCTCCAGAACATGGTTCATTTGTACATCTGGCGATGGCATTACTCCAAGCTTATATCTACTCTTTCTCTGTCTGAACAGCAATGCCTCTCTGATACAGCTCCCTTTTGGAACATTGGTAAGAATTCACCAAGACATAGATTTTGGGTGGATGATGAAAATGTGGACTTGGCCCTTGAGCCACCCTGAAGTGTTAATACTTTGCAGGAAAAACAATAGCCTAAAGAACAAGGGAAAGAAACTAAAGTAAAATTATTAATTACCTATACTTCAAAAGCTCATACTTATCACTTAAATTATCGGTAGTATGGCTGCCTCAACAAACATGACATAGGAGACTTCTGCCAAGAAGTTCAGTGCCTTGTGACATGGTGGTGTGGCTTATGGCTTCTTGTTGGACAAACTAAGAGCAACTGATTGTGACAGCCACAAGCACAATGTATTTTTCATAAAGGATCTGAAAACTCACTGAAACACCAGAGTTGATTTAAAATTTTTATTAGAAGAGAAGCTGCAGGTAGTGGGTTGAAGCATAGGATTGAAATGTTGCCTACTGCAGGAGATGAAGGGCCTCCCCTTGTAAACCACGGGAAAACTTCTGCTGGCTTTATCATCTTAAAAGCCCACAAAACTTGTCACCCAAAATTAGGTACTATGTGGCAGGTTGTTAGAGGTGATCCCAGTTGGCAGTATTATTTTCCTGTTAACAGTATGGTTCCACACAGGAGTGTCCTCATCACGCTCACTCAAGCGATGTGGACAAGTCCATCCACTTTCTAAGGGAAGAGTTAGAAGTGCTTACTCCACTGAGCCACCTCAGGGTTGACATGAGGTTTCCTTTAAGTTTGTAGCTTAATTTTCAGCTTCTTCCCCGGGCCCATCTTTCTCAGGGTTTTCCCCAGGGCAGAATTTTACTTGAAGTTTGAAGGGAAAAGCAGGAGATGAAGCAACTTTGCAATGACAGCATTTACATATTTGGAGGGCATTTTTAATTCTGCTAACACTTTTCTATTCCAAAGTAGTTTGAAGTGTTAAACTCCCATTCCTTTTGATGATTTTCCTCCTTGTGGAGGAAATCTGTCTTTTATTGCTTCAGAACAAGGTAATTAGGGTATGATCAGTGCACAGGCAAACACACGTGAAACACTAAAATGTTACAGAGGCTGCAAAGTCAAAGACACAAAATTTAGGATACAGCATAATTAAGGCTGTGTATGCTTATTTAATGTCTCCTCCATGTGTTAACCTGATACAATTTTAATTAATCACATACTATTTTTTCTACAGGATGCATGCCACAGGAAAGAAGATACTCAGTTAATGGGCACCCAAACAGTAATGTTCTCCTCAGTCTCTGTGCAGTCCCCTGCACCTTTTGGTTTGTATTAGTCATACCTTGTGGAATTAGAAGAATTATAAATTTCCCTGTGTACTTTTCCATAACATTCAGGGTACAGCATTGTAATACTCACAAATACACATTTACAGTTTCAACAAGAGCAGGAGTCAAAAGGGATAATTGTAGAAACTTTAGCTGAGGTATAGGTGAATTAAGTCCAGAGTGGCCACTAACTTGGGGCACTCAATTTAATGGATGGAAATTCAGAATATGATTTTTCAGATACACGGATTATTTCAAAAGCAAAATCACAGAATAGCTTGGGTTGGAAGGGACCTTAAAGATCATCTAACTCCAGCCCTCTGCCATGGGCAGGGACACCTTCCACTACATCAGGTTGCTCCAAGCCCTGTCCAACCTGGTCTTGAACACTGCCAGGGATGGGGCAGCCACAGCTTCTCTGGGCAACCTGTGCCAGTGTCTCACCACCAGTGAAGAACTTCATCCTAATGTCCAATCTAAATCTCCCTTATGTCAGTTTAAAGCCATTCCCCCTTGTCCTGTCACTACATGCCTTTGTCAAAAGTTCCTGGGCCCTCTTTAGGTATGGGAAGACTTCCCAGAGCCTTCTCTTGTCCAGGCTGAGCACCCCAACTCTCTCAGCCTGTCTTCACAGGAGAGGTGCTTCAGCCCTCTGAGCATGTTCATGGCCCTCCTCTGGGTCACTTCCTTTGGAAGTACAGCTTCTTTTGGTTGAGCTGTAACTGAATGGAGGTGCTGAGACTTCAGCCTGAGTTCAGGCATCAGCTTGAGCACTCTGCAACGGAGAGCTATACAATTGAGCAACCCATCTACCAAGGCGTGATGTAAATGCCTTTACACTTTGGTGAGAAAACCCACAGCTGAATGCAGTACGCAGTCCTTCCAGGCAGCACTCAACTGCTTTTCCCCTTTCCTAATCACTGCCCCATTTATTGCAAGCTTTACAGCTTTCAAAAGAAAAGGTCAGTGTGTAATTATTATCACTAAAATAGAAAAAGTATTAACTTATTTTAATTTTTATTTTTTTTTTAAGAAAGCCCTTTTTCAGAAATACCATTTTTGTAAGAAAGTTGTAGGGTCAGTGCCAGTGATGAAAAAGGTGCTAGCTAAGATCTATAGATATTAAACATAATGAAGATTATGTTTTTCTCCAGAAGACTTGTGATACATTAACCCAGCTGCTGTGAATCACAGGAGCTGGGAATGTTTCTGGAGGTTCTCACCTTGCAAGGTCTCAAACAGAGAGTCAGATCTTGTCTTTTCAGCATGACACACATGTATATTGTACAAAAGACATTATTCTTAACTACATCCTGCATGGGCTGACTAGAAGATTAAACAGCTTAATAACTGTCCAACAAATCATTAACACATCCTACGATGCAAAATGAGCCAATTAAAGTGTACTGCTGGATTCCCTTCCAATAGCTGCTGTGCAGAGCAAGTGGCTCCTCGCTCCAAGAAAATCCCCATTAAGAAAATCCCCTTCCCTAACTATTGTATTAATCAGTGTTTATAGTACAGAATTGTCTTAGCCTGGTTAATATATATGATATACACTGTAATATAATGAGGTAGTGAAATTTTACTGGAGTCTGGTATTATTCATGCTTAAGTAAAGCAAAGTAAAGGACTGTCCAGCCTCGGAAAATATGGATTTTGTTTCTTAGAAGCTTGGAGCTGTCCATGAAGGATAAAAGATACCACAGGATAGCCAAGATACTGCCAGCATCCTACCCCCTCTAACATGTCTTTGAAACCGTCCCAGCATTGTCTAGTCTAAGGCAAGATAAGTAACTCTAGCAAGACTGGCTCCAGGGATGTCTGGATCGATAGACAGGCAGCAAGAGTGCTGAAAGAGTACTGTTGCTCTGCAAAGCTTTACTATGATTAGTAATCAGTAGTGTGGGTGTTAGTGATTAGTCAAATCATGTACCAGAATGTTTGAAGTGGATAAGAACCCTGTGTGAAGCCACATTCGGGTGCCCCAATTTGTCTGGGACACCTCATGCACATGAGTAAATATTTGTTCTTGTAGTTCTCCACGTTGTGACCAAGCCTCTCTCCTCGGTTGGCACGGGCCACTTGTGAATTTTCCTGACAGCACTTATTTCCTAGTCTGAGGGCTACAGGGCCAGTAGAGTGACACCAGCAGTAGCACCTGGTGGGCTGGGGAGTTGCTGCCTGCCTAACACATGCAGCTGTGGACACAGTTAGAGGCCTCTTTCCACATTGGATGCTTTGCTATTTCCTAGCATAGAGTCAGGGAATTTTGCAGTCTTGTTTGGTAAGCATCAGCTTGGATTTTCAGAATATCACAAATATTTTCCATTGTGCTGGTTCACATGCCTGAAGAAATAGCAAGACCTGTGTTTGTTGCTGGCGCCGTAAGGGCTTTGTCAGGCACAGGGCTGGAGTAGGATATTCTGTTGTTGGGGACCGATCTCTATCCATCTCTAGATACCCAGGATCTGTTTGCTGACCAAGCGGGAGGGGGTTCTGCAGTCAGAATTTCTGTACAAACTTTTTTCAGGGAGATGGTCTGCCTTGGAAATACAGCAAGTCTTCTCTGAGGCTGTGCTCTGGAACACATTTCCTAGGAGCCTGGAGAAGGACATCCTCGTGTTGTGCTCGAGCATCACATCTGTGATCACAGCTTCCCACAGTTCATGTGCTGAGGCCCAGGTACTACTCTCATTAATAATGGTGGGAGGGATTTCATATTGGGAGTGCTGCCTGGGATTCACCAAAGGCAAAGCTGGACCTCAAGAGTGAATTTCTTTCCCCACTTTAAAAATTCTTGGTTGGTTGCAACCCAGCATGAGAGAAAGGTAAGTAATATCAATAGGATGCATTCATGAGATACTGTTTTGCCTGTAAGAAACTTTCTTCTCCTGTTTTGATTGCTTCTTTACTGTGAGTCAGCCTATGACACATTTTCACAAAACTCACAGACATGATGCGTACAAAATTAAATGTGGGTCAGATGGGAAAAACATCATGAAGAGCTGACAGTGAGTCAGTTTTTTACAGGTGCAAAGCAGTAAAATGTCTTGTTCCCCCTGGAGATTACTGATTGCTGTAATTCATTCAAGGAATGCTCTGGGATTCCATGCTACAGAAATCCAGATTCAATTATCGAGTGCTTCCTTTTAAGGTGTTCAGCATGGGCCTGCACATGAAACCTCATTGCTATCATCAGCTGAAGCATTAGAAGCCTCCCGATGACATCCCTGGCCCTAAACCTCTAGCAGCCCACAAAACACAGGCAGGTTGAAAGATAAAATTTGCAGAGAACATAGCAAAATAATAATACATCTGTTGTTCATTGCCAGTGAAGAGCAGACAGGACAAGGCAAGTTTCCACCTCCTACCTCCTAAACAACGAGCATTTGTCCTTTTTTCTGGCAGAGGCAAGTACTGGAAGAAGAGAGCAGTGGTTTTTCAGATTTTGATTAAATGCTGATTTTGGGTAGCAGAGCAGGCTGCTTCAGCAGAAAGGTCAGTGGGGCGCAGCCAAGGGGATGAATTTCATCCGCATGTCCAAATCAGAGCATTACTATTTCTGAGTCAGAGCCTTCAGCTTTTCCACTCAGTGGGCCGTTCCATGGAAACATGTGCTCAGGGATGATCACTGGATGGTCACTTGAGGGACTTGGAGAGGAAGCTGGCTCCAGTCAGCTCAGCCAAAAAGGCAAACTGGATGTTTGCTGCCTCAGGAATGAAAACCCAAGTGCTGGGACTCTCCTGCAGCCCAAGGAGGATGTTAACCTAATGAAGAGTGAGATTACATGGTGGAAGTCAGCAAGGATGACAGTCAGCAAGGATGACAGTGTTGGAATAGTATCACCCAGCCAGGAGGTATAGTTGCACACATCTTCCCATACTCAGCCAACAGGACATAGACAAAAGTCAGTACCTCTGGATAGCACATTGATGGTGTTTGGAGGTGAAGGGACAGGCAGGAAGGGCAGAGCGCTGTGGTGTGACAGTTACAAGAAGTGATATTTCCCATATAGGCCAGTGAGAAGCAAAGGGGAAGAACAAGGTAAAGGGTAAGAGAAGGCAGGAGGTGAGAAGCTGCGGTCTCTGGAGAAGGAGAGGCTGAAGGTGACAAGTAGTTTAAGCTTCCACAGCAGGAGTGCAATGGGGAATGAAACACAAAAGGCTCTTTCAAATGGCTGAGATGTCTTTTAACATTGAGAAATGAGCAAGATTCTGAGTGGAGAGGATTTTTAAGCAAAAAATACTTAATTCAACTACAGGACTAGAAAGAGAAGAATAGAAGAAGAGGAGGAAAATAAAAAAATGCTTGCTTTGTTTGGGGTTTGTTGTTTTTTTTTAGTGAGTTGATTGATTTTTTTAAACCTACATCCACTGGGTTCATGCACTGAGTAAAACCAAAATTACTTTAGGGAGCTGGCACCTGAAGATAAGGTGTTTTGTGTGCAGGTTGGCTTAGATGCAGCAAAGACAATCCTTTCTGCTGCTTTATTCAACATTTTTATCCAGATTCACTGGGTGTTATTAGCAAAGAGCTGATCTGTTTTAAGACTGATCCACATTTTAGGGAAGCAAATAGTAAAACTTCAAAGGATTAGATCAGCCCCTTTAATGAAGAATCTGAAAGCTACTCTTTCAAAAGGACTGTGCAAACAAAATGTAGGTATTGGTATCCATATGGATGAATGGATAGTCTGTGAATCACTCTAGGAATGAAAGAAAAGCACTGGAAAGTGAATACCAATGTAATAAAGTGAATACCAGTGTAATAATCACCATCTCCCTAATTAAATCTAATTATTTGGAAAGAAGACGAGAAGGGAAAAAGACATCTGTGATTAATTGCAGTTGCTATGTGTTAGCTAGCATACAAGCAAACTTTTGGGAAATGGAAAGAGTACAAAAATAGGCAGAGGGAGTTTGTAGCCATTTTCATTCAAAATGGGTTTTTTTTTCATGATGCAGCAGGAATTACAGTGAGTAAAACCGTATTAAGAATGTCTTCCATCAAGATATTTAGAATGAGATCTCTTAAAGCTTTCCAGCGAAATGTACTCTGAAGAGCTAGCAGGGTCTTGCAGAACCAGATATGGCTTTCAAAGGTGTGTGAAACTCGTAAATGGAAGTTCATTCTTCTACTCCTGCAAGCACATGAGTAAAACTTTTGTAGTTTCTCAGTCACAGAAACACATGGTACTTACTTTATAGAGCTGTGGGAAGCTCATCATATAGGAAGATATATTTTAAATGGTAGTCCCTATAAAGTCCTCTTAAGGGACAGCCACAGCTGACCACTAAAGCTGACCATTAATTTACATGTAACCACATGAATAAGCCTTTTTCCAACATACTCTCAAGCAACCTGTGCACAATACATAATCAACACCATTATTACATGTTATTACAGAGTCTACCTTTACTCTCACTGGACACATAGTCTTTACATGTCTATAGTCTGGTTTTATTAGATAAATAAGCAGACTGCACACCACTCTCGTGTCTCCTAGCAGTCTCTTCTCTCCAGACTGCTTGGTTCAGGTCCTCTAAAAACATCATTTGGATGATGTCTTTCAACTTCCTGATTTTTCTAAGTGGGGCAGCAAGGCTTCTCTTTCAATAAGGTCAGCAGATTTCATGTGCCATGGAGTCAGTGCCAGTGCTCCAGGTAGAATAATGCAGGCAGGTGTCACTGATGACTTAAAACTACATTCAAGGTTCCAAGGTGTGCCATAGCTCACTGGGCAGTCAGCTGGCTCACGTCAGGCTGAAATTCAAACTGGTCGCTAAGAAAAACACTCACAGTGTCTGGAAACCTAATTCTTGCCCCTGTGGTTTGTCAGGTCAAAATATGCCATTAAATATGAATAGATGCAGGTGATCTACAGAAAGACACAGACTGCTGCTACACAGCTGCAAAATTAAGTGTCTTTTGAATACTGTGCCAGGGGGTTAGATTTTCACCATGAGGGAGAAAAAGATCTCCTAATGCCTCTGTCTTCTATTCCAGGCTCAGACAGTCTAATTTGATTCTTATAGCAAATTTCTGGAAACAGAGTTTGAGAAACAAAACTATTTTATTTATTTTATTTTATTTTCATTTAGCCCTTTCCATTACTTTTGAACATACATATCATGGGACTGACGTACAAGTCAAAAAATCTGAAAAGCTGACAGTGCTTTTGCAGTGCATGCCAGGAGCAGAGCCTTATTCCATTGAGGGTTACAAAAGCAGTGACGTACATGAGAACATTAGGAAGGGCAGAAACCCTACTGGCGCAAATCAGTCCCTGTTTTTCCTACCTCTAATGATTGTTATTGTAAGGTGCATGATCCTCCACCAGCATTTATGCCAAAACAGACATCACATTTTATCTCCTAGCTATAGTGAACTGAAGCATCCCAAGTTTGAACAGATGAACCTTGAAGAAAGTTTAGAGAAAAAATAAATAATAAATATTGAACTGTGGTGATAATGGAAGATAATTACCTGTGAAGGTAATATAAATTAAGACATTTTATTAAGGGCTGTGATTAATGAGCTTTGTAAATTCAGGTCAGATTCCTTCTCCTTCTCTAAATGTGTACCCATGGTCAAAATTGAGTCCATTCAGGAGTGTTGTTTAATGGCTGTGTGATGTAGAAAGTAAGAGGTGATTACGGAGTCTCTGTACAACCTAGGACACAGATCCGTAACAACTTTTTTCTCGCCTTACTGAGCTCATTCTGGTTGGAAAGTCTCTTGGAGTTGTTTGCCCATGTTTGGGTGAAGTTTCACTCGAGGCTTGCACAGCAGCATTAATATTGCCCTGTCTTCACCAGAAATTCCTGAGTGCACGGCTAAATAACAAATACTAGGCACAGGAGTGGTGACAACGCTTGACTCGCTGCCAGAAGATCTGCATAAAAGCATTCACAGCAGGGCAGCTTAAGGGTATTCTGCTTTAATTTAGAGCTCAAACATAATTTTTCTTAATTAACAAAAAATACTCTGTTTCCAGAGTCTGATCCTGGACCCCCTTCCAACCCATAAAACGATCATAAAAAGCCCCCATGATAGGCCAAATAAGCAATAATGATGGAAGCTAACCATTACCCGTTTCTCTGTGGATTTTCTCCATGCACATTTCATTACTTTCACACAAATACCTTACGGCTTCTGCAGCTGTAAAAGGATTATGAACAGAGTGGATTGCATTCCTATCACACACCAAACCCCCCAGTTGCTATGTGGGTGTCAAGCTTCAATCAAGGCAATGTGTAGCAGCCGTTGAACACTTACTGTGTACCTCTGAAAGTCACAGCACACACAGAGTGCTGTTCAGGTGTGCCAGAGGTACTGTCCTCCAATAAAACTGGGTCCGTAGCAGTGGTGCCCAGGTTAAAAACTTGCCAGTGTGTCAACAGCATGAGCTGCCAAACCAGAGGAACTTCCTGACAAAGTGAAATTGCTGTTTGTGTCTTGCTCAGCATGTCACACCCAGTACATGTTACTTTGAAAACAGCGTGTGAGCAGGAGATCACATTGCTTGGGTATGAAGGTGCTGGTGGAAAATAAGGTAAGCAGGTCAACAGTACAGCTAAGCCAGTGTTGCTTCATTTGTGACTCAAAGAGTGGGTTCTGAGTGTGAAGAATCCCACAGGGGGCCTTGCTGGCATGCCAAGTGTGTCAGAGAGGTTAATGTTAATCAGGTGTAGAAAAAACAAACCTTGAGTGTCAAGGCTGCAATGTCACGGTCATATATTCAGTAGCAATAAAGTTACAGTGATCTAAACAGGTTTGAATTTATAAAGAGAAATCCTAGGGCTTCATTCATACTATTACTCTTCCCTCCCAAATTTCCCTGAGGTGTTCAGTCTCCTTATGCATCCCTATTTCTCAGATTCCTCCCAAACTATCCTCGTCCCTCTAGTCCCCAGTAGAAAGTGATGGGGCCCAGCAGGAGCTGATCTGCAAGCTAAGGGCACTGAGGAAGTCCATGCTCAAGGGATTTCCCTTCAGGAGGATACATCAGGTGCTCATTTTCAGTTGAGGAACCAAGTTCTCATGCTCCACAAGAAAACATTTGAACAAGAGAATCAAAGGAGAGGCCAGCCCTGAGCTTTGTTTCACAGGCCCACAATAAAGCTTGTATCAAGACATGCACTGGACAGTCTCTCATTTCCTAGCCTCACAGCCAGCATTAATATCAGCCACTGTGGCCTCTAGGGAAATGTGCCTGCTAGTCCCAGCTCCCTAACTTGTCCCCTCACATTTATGTGTTATGCCTGATTCTCCTCCTCTATGGATGGGCAGCTTTTCAGTGCTATGTTATGTCCTTCAGGTCATGTTTATATGATACTACCCAGAGCAGGTCTGACAAAACCCCCATCTTTTCTATGCCTGCATTGTTTTCCAGCCAGTAATTATTTTCCCAGAACGCCTGTGAGGTGAAGGATTAACCCTGCTTTATAAGTGGGGATATGGGGTACAGAAAGCCTAAGGAAAAAATACCTACCCATTCTGGAGTGTCAGCTGAGGCACTTAAAACCTCATTAAATATTATATTCAGACTACAGCCTTGACTGACTTCAGTTGCAGCTGTGAATAAAAAGGGCTTACGCAAGTCATACCTCAGAGCTTGCTGTTAGAGAATGAGGAACTCATAACCAGTGACATCACATATGACAAGTCAGGGTTAGGTGATGTAATTAGCAGCATGCAAAACTTGTGGCAACTGCTGACAGATGGTAAGATTATCTTTCTTCTTCATGCAGTTCTCTCCCCTCCCTCAGTACCTACCTATCTTCTATCTTCTGCAAGAGGTAACAAAGCAGAACCACAGGCATCTCACTCTCCTTCAAGACGCTGCTGAAAGTCAGGAGACCCCATGTCTGCAGTACAATTTATGAGACATGAATTCTGTGGGGGAAAAAATAGCATATGACAGCGTAACAAGAATAACCCCTATGCTAAGAAGTGGGGGTGAGAAGGGCAGGGGAAACCCCCTAATGTCAGCATTTTCCAGCCTTTTGTGCCAGCTGTTGCAAATTCAGCACTATTTGACTGTCAATTTCTAGACATAGGCAAAAAAAAAAACCAAAAACAAAAACAAACC
>NDXB01013013.1:0-23606 GCA_002631895.1 Agapornis roseicollis | reverse complement strand
AACACTGATCCCTGAGGGACACCACTCGTCACTGGCCTCCAGCTGGACACTGAGCCATTGATCTTTGTGTGCAGCCATCCTGCCAGTTCTTTATCCACTGAGTGCTCCACCTATCACATAGATGTCTCTCCAATTTAGAGACAAGGATGTCGTGTGGGACAATGTCGAATGCTTTTCAGAAGTCCTTATTTGAAAATCATGCACTTCACCAGCACAGTACTAGTCAGTAATTGAGCATTATTCTAAACAACTGCTGTGAAATATGAAAAAGGTAGTGAACTGTGTGGTTTTTAAATCTTTTCTAGGTAAAAAGAAGAAGCCAAAGCTCTTAAACAAGTTTGATAAGACCATTAAGGTTGAACTAGATGCTGCAGAAAAACTGCGTAAAAAAGTAAGTTTTGAAATGTTTCAGTCAGAACTATTGACAGTGGTCAAAAATAACTAAAATGAAAAATAACTTAGAAAAAGAGAGAATTACTTTCAGGTTAGTTTCTGTGAAAGTAACTTTTTAAAGTTAAACATCCAGTGCGTATTTTTCCTTCAAGTGTCATTTCTGCTGCATAAATTAGTTTAAATTTTTTGAAGTCAAATATGCATGTCTGGAAAAGTGCACGTATGATACATGGTTGCTCACCTTTAACCTTGAAAGTGTTTAGATTAACTTTTGAGTTCCTTTCATCAAAAAAATGGTTAAATTAATCACATGGTAGAGGGTTACTTTTGTCCTATCACTGTTGTCCCTTTGACTAGTCAACTATTATCAGAGAACTTAAATAATATATGCATGTTAATCTCTCAGTGATCATATACTTCGTGAGCATTAGGTGAGTATCTTCATAATAGCCACTGTTTCTGTTGCAATTCTGTGTGTGTCCTGTGTGTCTCAGCTCCTTAGAGCATGAAGCAGATTTTCCTGCCTGTCAGCAGAGGCAGCAAGGCATTAACATCAGTCAGTTTTGGTAGTTATGAATTTAAAAACTTGACTAGAAAAAACAAATAAACCACCCAACAATAAAAACTCTTCAGTCATCTCCTCTGATAATTTCCAATTTTATTCATTATTTGGGTGCTTCAGAAAACAAGACCTTTGCAGAGATGTCCCTTTTACAGATTTGAGGTTAAATAGTAAAGCAAGGCTATGTGACTGTTTATTAGAAACGAGAGACCTTAAGTCTTTTGGATGTACATCTTCTAAAAACTGATATGCCTCATAGACAGTCCTAGCACATGGAGAACTCCTGCAGGTCTGTACCCTTGGTTTGACGTGGCTCAAACTCATTTCCAGTACATTACAATAAAAACTATTCTAGTTACTGCAGGTGTAGGATTAGTCTTGATTTTCAGAAGACTGGCTATGCATTTATAGCTTTACGTTGCTGTCTATGCAGCCCTGGAATGTGTGATGAGGCTGAAGGGCTACTACATAGATATCACTAACCTCAGCCTGCCACTGCCGCTGCTCTTTGCTAGGAGCCTTGTTTATGTGTTAGAATACAAAAATAAAAAGCATTTTCATGCTTCCTGTGATGTAAACAATTGGTTGATTAGAGAAAGGCACAACAGAAACTTCTGATGAGCCTGTAGGGTCAGTTGGGTGACTCTGTTTTCCTGCCCGTGTCTCTTAGTGAGTTGCAGGCAATCATGCTTGTCTTGTAGGAAGCAGGATAAATTTAGTAGCAAATAAGAAATACAGAATATTTGAAGATAGCAAGACAGTTGTTTATAATAGTCTAATCATACTTATAAAGCTGTAAGTGTTGGAAATGGCAGCAAGATATGATGCCAAATTTTGCCAAGCAGTATGTAGCTCCCATTTAAACAGCACAGCTGGTTCTTCTCAACTTCCATCCTTAGTTGTTAGCCAGCATCAGTCATGAGAATATATCATAGTTACATTTGGACTTTATATGCCAATGGGAAGAGACACAGAGCACATGTGAGTTGTCCTGAGGAGCACTGTTCTGCAAAACAGTATTTCTTCTAGAAGAACTGTAGTTACAATACTGTTCATCGTGTGAGGTATGCAGAGAGGAAATTTCCACATATGTCTAGAACTTCTGTTTTATTCTCTGTTACATTCAGTTTGGTATTTGTTCTTAACAATAGAACCTTTACATTTTTATATACGCGGGTTATTGCCATTTCAGCTCTCTTTCCAGCCAACAAAGGGAAAGCAAGTAAAATAAAAACAAAGCCATTAATTTTAACTGTGGAAAATAGATAATATTGTTTCATAAATAATAATAACAAATTTGTCTTAAATAAGCACGAATCCCAACAAAAATATGAATGAAAGCTGTCGGTTGTGTCGATCTCTTTGTTTCTATTTTGTATTTAACTGGGGGAACTGTGTTATTATGCTGTACATCCTTCAGCATTTTTCTTAAATAAAAGTGCTGATAAATATCTTTACTTTCCAGGGAAAAGTTGAAGAAGCTCTACGTGCCTTTGAGGCTTTAGTGAATCAATACCCACAGAGTCCTCGAGCAAGATACGGGAAAGCACAGGTACTAAAAAATAAAAGCTATAATATTAAAAAAGATAAACCTTTTTTAACAATGGAGTTCCAAACCCCAGTCAGACTTCATTTATAATGTTATGGATGTTCCTAGGGACAAACAGAATTATGTGATCTGTCATACTGTATCTGTTTCAGGCCTCTATCCTTCTCCAGTTACTTTGGGAGCTTTTGTCTAACTTTAGTGGAAAGTATTGTAAATAACACAAAAAAAAAGATATGTCCAGTACATTTCATGAAAACTGTCAGATGAATGGTAAGCGATAAATCCCAGCTAATGTCCCAGTGCAGGAACAACAGGAAGAATTTAGCCATTACATACTGTTTGCTGCAGCTGGTAAATCAACGTGTCACTTATGGGCTAAATGCTGCTTTTTATTTACTGGGAGTAGAGAAGGAGACTTGGAGTTTTTATAGAGTAAGTGTTAAAAGGATAAAGAACTTCAGTAGATCAACTCTTTGGCTGAGTAACTATGCTGTTAGTTTTTTCACATATTCAGTTTCAAAGTAAATCAAGGATAAAAAGGACAGAAGTGCAAAAAGATTCCAGGTACTTATTACAGCAGATGCAGTTAACACAGTTGAAGCTGTTTCATTAAAGTGCATGACTGATACAAGAATGAATTTAAACAGAACAGTAAGACCTTCTGCACCTGCAGTGCTTGCAGTGCATCTATACCTTGCTCTGCTAATTGACATAAGAATGAATGTAAACCAGAAAAATGCAAGTATTTGGGGAAAATGCATTGGACATATGAAAATTCCTGCATTTGCATAAACAATTCAAACTAAAGCTTTAAAAATTTAGCATTTGAGGTACAGTCTTACTTTTTTCAGCTACAGAAACAAATTGCGAAAATGCCATACCACAGGTGAAAAGAGTTGTAGCTTCCATTAGCTTCACCAAAGCTGTAATTTCACAGTAGTGATCTCATATGTCCTTCGGTCTGCTCCTGAACTTGAACAAATCTAAGTTCTGAAAGGCTTGTAGGGTAGATACTCTGTCAATATGTGCAAAAGTAAGGTCAACTCCTAATCAGTTTTCTAAGAAATGGTGTAAATAAATTAGTGTCAGAATATATGAAAGAAATATTTGCTGGTGTGTTTTTATCTTTGTCTTGTCGGTGTGAGGCTTAGCATACGAATAATCCATAGTCAACCAATTTGCATGTCTTCTATATTATTAAAACAGATTGCTTCATCTATTTTCAAAAGCAGAAATTATGAATTCTATGAACAATAACCAAAATTCCATGTTAATATATGTTTTAGGTGCAAAGTTTCTCATACTTATGCTTTCAAACAGTCCATAGGAAACAAGAAATAACAGTAATTCTGATCTACCATACCATAAAGCACAGCCAAAAAAGTTTTTCATTGTTATGCCAGAATTATACAGATCAAAGGCAATTCTAAAATTATTCCCATAATCTTAACAATTGTATAGTTTGCCTTTTAAGAGAACAAAGTAATTTTTAACCCTAATGGATTATTATGTGTTCTAATAATGGTTTTGTGATTCTTTCTAGTCTGAAGATGATTTAGCTGAGAAAATGAGAAGTAATGAGATGCTGCAAAAAGCTATCAACACCTATGATGAGGTAGTCAGTCTGCCAAATGTCCCTTCAGATCTGATAAAACTCAGCTTGAAAAGGGAAGCAGACAGGCAGCAGTTTCTTGGTAAGATTCAGGAGTGTTGTGAATGTTTTGGAAGTTGTGTCAGCAAGACTTTCAGAGGATCACCAAGGATTTATAAGTGCCAGTTACACTGAAATTTTGGTAGGATTTGTGATCCTAAGTTCTTAAATGCTTATGAAAAATATTTTAAGATTCTTTAAATGTTTTCTAGGGAAGTAATGTCTGTAATTGCTTGTGTGGTGATAGTGCCTGTGGGCAACAGTTCACTGGGTGCTATGAGAAGCTGTGATGGGAGGTGGTCAAAAAACTTTTATTGACAGAGAAAGGAGAAAGTAATCTTCCTTTTCTACTGAAGCTGAGAGAGCTCATGAGGAAATTAATGGCTTACACAGAGTAAGCATACCCAGAATAAACTTTCATTAAACAGGAAGGCAAATGAAATTGGACTCAGGGAATAAACATCTGGTAAGTTTAGATCTCAATTCTGGGATGTACGAGAGGTGCTGATTAGACTATGAGGCACAGTCAACTTTGCAGAAAAGAGTTCTGTTCCCATGGGCTGGGTTTTGTTACCAACTTGTTTTGATCTTGCTTTTCCTCAGAAAGACCTCATCTAGGAAGTCGAGGAACATACTTGATTTTAAGCGTGGAAAGCATAGTTAATTTCATACTGGAAATATGGTACAGCTATTGTGTAACACTAGAAATGCTTTTAATTGATAATCAGTTAAGATTACATTTATTTTTACATGTTTACCTAATTATTTTGAGCACTCTGAAATCTGTGTATGAAAGAGCAGCCATAGCTTCAAGCAGGTTGTTACTGCTACACTGTGAGCAGTTCTCCACTAGAGGTTACCATAACACCACCTGATACGCATTTGCACTGCTTTCCTGAAATATTTTGTATGACTACACCCACAGTGACAACCAAGCAGCTAAATCTGCTCCTATCTGCACAAGGGGCTTTTCAAGTTCTGCTTCCTGATCATTAGTGAAAGTGTACCACCTGGCTTTGGTTTATGTTTTCTTAGATGTTGTGTAAGCATCTCGCTACTGTAACCTGTATATGTAACCGTAATTGAGTCTTGTTCAATCAAATTAGGTCGCATGAGGGGTTCCCTGGTTACTCTGCAGAAATTAGTTCAGCTGTTTCCCAGTGATACTTCATTCAAGAATGATCTTGGTGTTGGTTACCTCTTGATAGGAGATAACAGCAACGCCAAGAAAGTATATGAAGAGGTGAGTTTCTGTTTTAGCCAAGGAAAAATATTATTTACATTCATGTGTTCATTCTAAAGACTGCTTACTTTTAACTTTTTCAGTTGTTAGACATTTTGCATGTCAGGTTTTGAAAGGTTAATATAGATATATGATTTGCTGATTTTCTGGGGTTTTATATAGTGCCATTTTAAAATGTCTTCTAATTTTAATTCAGATTTCCTGATACTGTCATGCTACATTTTTTTCCTCATAGAGAAATGCAGATGGTTTTCATATGCTTAATATTTGATTTCTTGTGCCTTGTTGTAGCAAGGTTTGGAATATACTGACAACACAGATGTAATGTATAGTATTAAAAAAATATCTTAGATGTGGAAAGCAGAAGTAAGTGTGTTTCATTACAGAAACATTCCATCTAATTACATGATGCAGTATTTCAGAACTCACACAGCATTTAACCTTTGTTTTATCACAAATTTTGAAGGGATCCTGAATTCTGTTATTCTTTCCTGATGCTTGTGGTGTGGACAGTTCATTGGATTTATATTCCTATCTTGCACTGTGTTTTTTTGGGCTAGGGGAAGCGTCGCTGCCAGGGAGGGCCACCCTGCTCCTGTTATCTGGAAACCCTGTTAACATCTGGGAACTTTGACAGATGTGGAGCTTGATGTCACTGGTAGAGCACAAGCTGTCAATGTCTGATCAGAGATGATCTTCTTGATGTTGACACACATGCTGCAGCACTCATTAGTATAGGCACAGTACTGTAATTTACTGCTTATATAGACCAAAGATGAGTCAGCGTGATTAGTACCACCTTCTGAGATTGTAAGCCCAGTTTTCCATCCCCTACATCAAGTCCAAGGGGATTCTCATCTCAGGTGGTTTCTCAAAGAGGAAGAGGATGTTTGGCCACATGATTGGAAGCAGGAGCCAAACCCTAGTAATGCCATTTTTTTTTCCTCAAGCTCCTCTGGTAGTCTCAGATGTTGCCCGAATAGTGTTTGCTTTGCTCCTTTAGCTACTTTGTAGGTCCCTCCATAAAACATTTCTGTTTGATAATCTTTGGCCTGCTGTCAGAATTTCTCAGAGGATTGGAAGCATCAGTTTTTAAAGATAGACTATATTAACAGAACCTGCTTCTTAAGCTGCAAGGAACTTGAAAACAAAACCATACTCCTTTTGAGCAAGATTTTCCTTTGCAATTTTCCACTATTTTGCTGCAAACAATATAGTTATTAGAATTTCTCAGTATAGATAAATACAGGACTTTTTATAAGTGTAAGAATGTAATGAGTTTTCTATAGAATTACTTTGATATCAAGTTTTATATACTTCAGAACTGCTCTGATTAAGAACAGATATGCAAAATAAGAACTAGTCTGCTTTTAATATGTTCTTTTCCATGCTTCCATGGTCTTTATCCAATGTAATTACTCTGTTTTGCAGTTTGCTAACCATTGAAATAGTATAGATCATGGTGATGTTCTGTCCTTGTAAAAGATCAACAAATAAATACCTTTTAAAAGGAGTTGGATTTATTGTATTTAACAATCATTCTGGCTATTTGTGAGGCTGAATTCCAACACAGGAATGTCATCTTTTTTTCTTTCTTGTAGTTCAGGATAAATTTACGTGAAGAATTTTAAGAAAGGAGACATAGCCAAAGAAACAGAAAGAAGCTCATGTATACATGCTTTTATTCTTGGTTATGCTGAAGGCTTCTTACATGATTTTGGGCAGAATGCTCCGGAGCTGTATGGTCTTCTCTCGACAGCTTCGCTTAGCTGTTGCAGTACACATTTAGAAAGTGATTGGTATGTTGTTTGGAGCTCCAACCATAGTTACTCAAGTTCTCTTTATAGTCAATAAAGAGAAGGACAAGCTGTGAAGGGTGGTTATGGGGGCTTTCAGGAGACATCTTCCTCTTCACATGATTTTTTTAAAAAACAGGGAAATTTCTGTAGTGTAGCTGAATCCTTCTTCTCACTAGTGTAGGGCAAGTTAGACTTTTGATAGAGAAACGTAAGAGAGAACAGACGAAAGCAGGAATTCAGTGTTACACAGTAGATGCCTCCAATATTTATAAATCCTGGGTTCTGGTGTCCACTGTAAGGATGTTCGTACATTTTATGCAAGTGTCCTTTAATGCAGAAGGCATGGACATCTAGAAAGAGAGAGCAGAGCACAGGACTCATCATCAAAACACATCCCTTGTTTGACTAACGGCTCAGCTTTCGGTTGATTTCCCTCTGGTTCCATTCCTCAGGGATGTCTAACTTCTTCTGCACGTGGTACTTGTTCCTGCTCCTCAGGCAAGTTCCCAAGTAGTTTAACACTCTTCTGTGCAGGAGAATCTAGACTCCAAATTTCCCATTTCCTGGGAAACTGCTAGATTCCTGGGCAAAATGTGCCAGTTTCTTCTTTTGCTTCCTGCTGTAACATTTTGACCTTTATTCAGTGTAAGCATGGGCTGAGCATACACAACTAGCTGGGCCCTTCATGAGCACTGTTCCCTACATTGGGATATACCATTTCAGACCAGACTAACTCCAGCTTGCATCAACTCCAAGGAACTGGAGTAGATGCGCAACGAATCCTAGTGAATGAAACTTTCTTCGTTACATTTAATAGCCAGTTTACTTATTTTCCATTCAGTTGTTATTTTCCATTCCAAATCTGTTATGTTTTAGCAGATGTTGAAGTACTGTAATCATTTTTTATTTCAAAACTCTAAATATGTGCCTTCTTTTAGCTGCGGAAGTGATGCGTATAAACACTGCACCTCAGATCAAGAGAGTTTCATACTTAGAGCTATAATGTGGTATAGTCTGACACAAATACACTTTTCTAGTATGCATTTTCCAGAATTTATGCTGAGCCACAGATGGAGAATGCTGTCCAACTAGAGGCAATTTCAGTTTTGCCTCTAATATTAGAACATTTTCTTTTGAACATTACACTTAGGGACAAGAAAACATAATGTTAAAAGTAGACCTCCTAGAATTCAGAGCTATTTTTATTTTCAAGGAAAACATAGTATTTAAAGTAGCCCTCATGGAATTTAGAGCTATTTTTGTTTTCAAGGATCTACAGATAATGCTAAAATATAGTGGAAGAGAATATAATAAGGCCAGTTACTCTGCTAATAGCGCTTTTTCTGCCTGCCATGCTGAGGCATGTCTGCATGGCTCAGTGCAGCATTATTCAGACATACATAAGCCAGCTCTGATTGAGCTATCTCAGGTACCAAAAGCAGAATACCCACATTAACACAGTACTTTGCCCTGGCTAATTAGCCATTGGTAGCCCCAGAGGTTAATTTCTATATTCATGATTAATATTTAATGAGCTATGAGCAGTTTAGTAAAACTTATTTCTAAACATAATTAATATTGCATGCAGCAACAGCAACAGAGTAATGCAATTTACATTAAATACTTCCAGTGTAATTTCTGCTGATTGTATCTCTTCACTTCTCTTTAGGGGCTCTGAATGTAGATCATGCCTTAATGCAAGTCGGCATAGTTTAAATGAACCATAATACAGAAAATTCTATTCTGTCTTAATTAATCACATAGCTTTATCCTGTAGTTAAAGAAATTGCAACAAAATTATATGGCTAATAAGTATTTCTGTCAGTCATTTTATTTCACCCTGCAGGTACAGATTTTTGCATCAAAATAATTATGCAGAGAATGCTGTAGTCAAAAGGCAGAAGATGTGTAAGGTGGTATACTATTCTTATACTAGGGGTCAAGCTCTGACTTGCCACGTTCATTTTTTTGTAAATAATGTGTCATATTATAGACTTCAGATAGATTCCCAAATTGATAGATCCTTCATAGTAGCTCTTTTCTGAAAAAAAGTAAGTTAAATGCTGCTATTTTTAACTCAACATTTTATACCCGCATTGTGCTGATTTTGATTTTGCTTAGATGTGGTAGTAAGGTTTGAGAAAGCAGAGAATTTGGCCCAGAAAACTTGTTGTTGTTTTCAATCAATTACTTTGATTGAAAGATTAGGTTAGACAGTGACTGGAAAAGGCAGAGAAAAATAGCTATAATGCATGCAGGCATTTTATCCTTGGCATAAGTTTAGTACCTTCAAAAATAGATTCAGGCAAAAGCAATTGCTCATCTGTCCGTTGTTTTGTATTTAGCAGCTGTGCTAGATATTCAGCAGGTATCAGCCTCTGTAATTCCACCAGCTGCCAGGCTCTTGTGATGATACTCACAGATCCCGATAATTTAAGAAGAGAAGAGGTGTAACAGCAGATTAACTTGACCTTGTAATTTATATCACATAGATCTACAAACAATATTGAATATATATGTCATAGAAACATGGACCTGTAAAGTAGATCAAGACATTCTCTAATTTCCACCTTGGATGAGGCAGACCAAATGCACTTAAATTATCTCAGTAATGTTGGGAGTACACGTTTTCAGAGCTCAGGCCAGCTTTACACCTTTCCCCAAAACACTCTCATACACTGATCCTTTCCTACAGCTGTCCCTCTACTCATGAGACGTTCTCTTGCATAGTTCCCATGAAATATCCTTTTCTGGATGTTTGCCTATGCGTTTTCCTTTCCTGCAAAACTAAGCTAGGTTATAACTCCAATAGTGTCTAAATCTTGTTCAGGGTACAAAATCTTTTAGCTTAATTTAGCTTGTGAGGTCTTGATCTTGGTAAAAGAGCATAGCACACAACTATCACGAATGGTGTTAATTGTTTAATGTAGCATGCTGTACACCAAAAGAGAGGGTGGAGAAGGACAGACAACTAAACCAAAAAGCAGTTCAGAGAGTCTGGTTGTAATACTTTTACTTCTGAGACTTTAAAGTTTGGTTTGTAGTAGATTTTTCTGGAGCAGCACAAAAGTGAATGGAGAAAAAAAATACAGCCAAGCCAAGAATTCATCTGAGAGTCAGCAATGGAAGAAAATGTCATTGCTTTACTAAATAGTAATATGTGCACAGGTGTGTTAATTGCATAGATCCATACATGTGTGAATTTAATTGATTTGCTCTCATGCAGGTTCTAAGCCTGGCTCCAAATGATGGTTTTGCCAAAGTACATTACGGCTTCATCCTGAAGGCAGAAAACAAGATAGCAGAGAGCATACCCTATCTAAAGGTATTTTTCTTTTCTCACCCAAGTAAATGTTTTACTAGTAGAAAAATATAGTTGAAATGTATAAAACATGTCAAGCTAGGAGCATACGAATTACAAATCACAGTGTAAGCTACTTGTTGGAGTTACATTGCTGGATCATTGTCTGTGACCTGGAGCAAATTTGTACATTGAGACTCATCAATTCTTGAATATCATGTATTTGTTTTATTAGTTGTGAATCCAAAGTAAACAGCTGTGAGCTGTGTACTGTAAGCTGTGATTGTGCTGAGGTTGGCAGTATGCTGCAAACTTAAGGTTCTTGAAAGATCCAGAGAGGGCTTGTGTATACTTTGGGTGTTTGGGAAGAAAATACTACAAAATGAAGCCTTAATTCTGCTTTCTAAAACACTTGTGTATGTTTATAGGGTACGGGGTTGAATACACCTCTGTCTTGGAGGGGCTGAGCAGAGGGGCCATGGAATTTGGAAAACTGATAATATTTCTCAATAGCTTTTTACTGAAGTATTGTATTCATATAGCCCAAGTTCCAGGTTACCTTTAGAGGTCCTATTGGAGTTTCTCTAACACATTTTTTGTTTCTATTTATAGGAAGGACTAGAGTCTGGTGATCCTGGCACAGATGATGGACGCTTTTATTTTCATCTAGGTGATGCCTTGCAGAGAATGGGAGACAAAGACGTATGTATTTAATGTGTTCTTGCTTCAAAGTCTAAACGTCTGAGAGACTGCAAAATCCAGAGGAATCTTCAGCTATGGGCTCAGTGTTGAAAACATGAGTAGTCCATTGCAACAACTATCTGGTGTATGTGTATAGAGGTCAAGATGAGCAACAGCAAAAAATCTGCCATTGATGTGGCAATAAGACCTCTTAGCATCGCTTGCTTTAGAAGTAATCCAAACTTGAATCTTGCATGGAGCAGTTTGAACTGAGGAAACAGAAATCTTTTGGAAATTCAGTGACTGTTTTTGGAGACTGTTTTATACTCCTACCACTTAAAACAAAGATTTTAACCAGACTTCAAAAAATACAGTTATGTGTATATCACTGTATAGAAGTTCTGTCATAGCTGTGGTGTAAGAGTGTTTCAGAAACCTTTCTTCTTTCCCGAAGTGACCTTGAGCACCAGCAAGTTTGTGATAAAAGACCATGAGAGGACTGAATGTGTGGGCTGAGTTATGGTATATGTTCAATAAGGAAATTAGCAAAGAAATCAGAAAAGCAGAGATTTGTGAACAAATCTGTTGTGTGCCCAGTGAAAAAACATATGCCACTGGAAGCCATATGAATTTCTGATTTGTTAATTTAAAACAGTATTTCATTTTAAAGCAAAATTTGAATGTGTGAATTAGCCCTCCTGTTATGGTAGGGGATCAAAGGGTTTTGTTAAAGAATGTTATTAGTAATGGACATTACTACAGGTATGAATTTAAAAATTACAACAACAAAAAACAAACAAACCCACCCATTCAGGTTCCTCAATGGGAAATGCAAAGAGAATAAGCATAAAAAACGCATAGTGGAAAAGAGCCATGAAATGCACTTCTTTTTAGTTAGTTATCTTATAATAGAATCATAGAATAGCTAGGGTTGGAAGGGAAGCATACAGGGACTTCCTTTTTGGTATTCTGTTGAGAGAGGTTCAGTCAGACAGAGAGAGAACATGTGCAAGCAGACTCTGTATGAGCGTAAAATGAGGCCTACTGATTCTCATTTGTAAATGAACTTTTAAATTAAAAAGAAGTCCCAACTTAATTGGAAGAATATTTCAGAGAAAGCACTCTAATTTACAAAATTCAGATTTTGTTACATTTCAATGTTATAAATCTCTATGTATAGGTTACTGCAATAAAAATTCCATGATCTGTAAAAAAGAAAGCTAACCTGATGGACTAGGCATGAGAAAGATCACATACATAGACTTCATTATAGCCAATCTATCTACACAGTTCATACTGGAGAACTTTCTGCTGACTGGGTACTCAAGAGGTCAACATTATTTACAGTACTTTAGTATCTGAAGGGGAGCTATAGGGATGCTGGGGAGGGGCCCTTCATTAGGGACTGTAGTGACAGGACAAGGGGTAAGGGGTTAAAACTTAAACGGGAAGTTTAGATTGGATATAAGGAGGAAGTTCTGTACTGTAAGGGTGGTGAGGCACTGGAATGGGTTGCCCAGGGAGGTTGTGAATGCCCCATCCCTGGTAGTGTTCAAGGCCAGGTTGGACAGAGTCCTGGGTGGCATGATTTAGTGTGAGGTGTCCCTGCTTATGGCAGGGGGATTAGAACTAGATGATCTTAAGGTCCTTTCCAACCTTAACTACTCTATGATTCTATAATTTCTTACCTTACATCTGTGAAATAAAGGATCTCTGAAATGACACCTGGACATTTTTAGAAATAATCCATTACATGAAGAATTTCCAATAGCTTTTTGTATGTCTCAGTAAGTCACAAACTGTTCCCATATTTAATTTGTATCCAAAAAAATTTGTTCTTCCTTCTAGTTGACTGGCTTCAAGGTAAACATTAATAATAAGCTGACATGAATTGTTGCTCTAAAGATGTGTTTATTTGATTATATATTTTGCTTTCTATTAGACACCATACATAAAATGTTTCTTCTTTATCTTAAGAGTTAGCAATGTGTTTTTTGTCTCAGAAAGGCAGTTGGTTTAATGTCAAATATGGGCAGATAGATGGATGACTGTCGTAAGCTTATGAATTATAGGAGAAGAAATGACTCTCTTTGAATAATCAAAACCCAACTTAAATAGTCATGCAGGGAAACTACTATACCAGAATGCTTCTGAGGACAGGGTTCATCCTCAGATTTTTCTGTACTCCTGCTGGAAACAAAAGTGGAAGGTTTGGTTTGTTGAGGAGAACTTGGCAAGGAGGTACACAAGGCCAGGGAAAGAAGCCCAGAAAGCCAACTGTATCCTGGGCTGCATCAAAAGGAGTGTGACCAGCAGGTCGAAGGAGGTGATCCTGCCCTTCTACTCTGCTCTCGTGAGACGTCACCTGGAGTATTGTGTGCAGTTCTGGTGTCCTCAACATAAAAAGGACACGGAACTGTTGGAACAAGTCCAGAGGAGGGCCATGAGGATGATCAGANGCAGGTCGAAGGAGGTGATCCTGCCCTTCTACTCTGCTCTCGTGAGACGTCACCTGGAGTATTGTGTGCAGTTCTGGTGTCCTCAACATAAAAAGGACACGGAACTGTTGGAACAAGTCCAGAGGAGGGCCATGAGGATGATCAGAGGACTGGAGCACCTCCTGTAGGAAGATAGGCTGAGAAAGTTGGGATTGTTTAGCCTGGAGAATTCTATGCAGTGATCTCATAGCAGCCTTCCAGTATCTGAATGGGACTTTAGGGCTGCTGGGGAAGGACTCTTCATTAGGGACTGTAGTGACAGGACAAGGGGTAATGGGTTCAAACTTAAACAGGAGAGGTTTAGACTGGCTATAAGGAAGAAATTCTTTGCTGCGAGGGTGGTGAGGCACTGGAATTGGTTGCCCAAGGAAGTTGTGAGTGCTCCATCCCTCGCAGTGTTCAAAGCCAGGTTGGATGAAGCCTTGGGTGACATGGTTTAGTGTTAGGTGTCCCTGCTTCTGGCAGGGGGGTTGGAACTAGATGATCTTAAGGTCCTTTCCAACCCTAACTATTCTATGATTCTATGTGGGGAGAGTGTTATTAATTGGAAGCACAAGGGTGAAATGACAGGCTGTTTTACATAGAGTGAAGTAAGAATAGGTATTAGGCTGGGTAAAGGAGTGTGAGAAAATGGTCAGTTTGGATGAGTGATGCTTAGGTGGAAGTGAATTTGATACATTGCAGGCTTGGTAGAGAGTGACTTTCCAGGGCTGTAGCTAGAGAGAGAACTGTGCATGAGTCCAAGTAGAGAGGGTTTTGGACTGTCTGTTCGAGGCAGGAGTTGCTGCCTGCTTCAGTCTTCCTGTTCTGGACTTACCTTCATATCTCCCTACTTAGGTGTTCTGTCATCTCCTTTTTGTTTTTTGTGTTGTCTAAAATATTTTAGGTGTAGCAGTAGTGCTGGACAGGAAGAAGGCAGCTATACATATTCTTCTCTGTATAGTTTCATCACAGTGCTACTCATGTTGGATCTTTTCTTTTCCAAGCATCTCATTTTCTTTCTTTGCAGAACCTTGTTTTGCTGCTGTACAGGGATAAAACAACTTGTGGAAAGGGAGAGTAAGACAAAGGAAGATGCAGTATTTACCTCAGTAGTTTTCCACCATGTGATCAGTTCTGGTGTGGCAACAAACATTTGAAGAAACTTGAGTGCATATATGTATTTAATAATTAAGTAACAATTTAGATCCACAAAGTTAGCAGTGTTTTCATCATCACAGCATCTCTACTGGCAGCAGAAGGCAGTCATCTTTAATGCACAGGTTGATAATTGAAACAGAGAAAACAGAGTTGACCAAAATGAGAAACAATTTGATGTTCCAAATCCAAGGGGAGCAACTAGATTACTGACCCATATTTGGTGTGAATGGTTGTGAGAAAATTATCCTATTTTGCTTATGGATTGGACAGTCTTGGCCAATGAATCTGTTTTGGGAATGTTAGTTGGGTCTAAGAGCATGGCTGATATGAATTTGGTTGTTAACAATTGTAATCTTTTAGGCATACAAGTGGTATGAACTTGGATACCAAAGAGGTCACTTCGCATCAGTGTGGCAGCGCTCCCTCTACAATGTCAAGGGACTGAAAGCTCAGCCTTGGTGGACAGCAAGAGAAACCGGTTATACAGAACTGGTGAAGGTAAGGCAGTTTGTTTCTGTATACTTTGAATTTATTTATTTTTTTTATAATGACAACTATTATCTAAGGCATTAAACAGAGAAAATGTTAATCTATAAGGTAAGCAAAGCAAGTGTAGATTCCCAGAGTTCGATTTAACAAAAGATAACAGCGTAGAATTTCAGTTCTTTAAAGTTCTTTTTCTGTTTAGTGCAAAGCAAGTAGTCTGGTTGTTGTTTATAACAGTTTTCATTTCCCAAGTTACATAATTTTTAATATTTTAATAATGGTCATAGCAATCCTTAAAAAGTAAGAATTAAAATTGGGGAAGAACATTTTTTCCCTGTGTGTTTTAATTATTGATATGTGGCTTAGCAAAATTATTCTACACAAATAATTTATTTGCAAGAGAAATTCTTTCAGTGGTTGTTTTTTCTTTTATACTTAGTTAGGTAACATGATAAGAAACCTATTGTAAAAGGATGATTTTATTAGAAAGAAACTACAGAAGGAAGATTATCCTTTGTTATAATTTTGATGGCAGCATAAATAAGGCTAGGAAATTTATGTTAAAATGTGATTCTCCAGTGTTATCTTAGTCGCACAAAAATGCAATTGCCTTTATGGACTGGTGTTTGGGAAGATCTGAAATGGTCATCTAGTGAACTCATTCTTGAGTTATGTGTAGGAATAGGTACTTCCTGCCATAAAAGAGATTGAGAAACAGGGAACTTCTCATCATACTTTTGCCAAACAAAAAGAAAAGAATAAATATTATTTTATTGATGTTTTAGAGCTATCTGCAGTGATGTCTTACAGTAAACCATTCAAATTCTTAAATCACAGAAGGTAATGGTCTCCTTACCCTTGGCATGAGAAGACAAGTCAGCTTTGAAGGCTGAACGAATTCAGTTTCCTGTTATAAAATGGCTGGGGCGCCACCTGCAAGGGATTTTTTTAAGATGGATTAGTCAATATACAGAGCTCTTGATTTGGATCAGCATCCTGTGTGGCTCCTAGAAGAGCTGTTCAGAAGACCAACAAGGGTGGAAATTCACCCCTGACCTCCGCAGCACAACTGGCTCTCTGAAATCCAGTCATACCTCTTCAATCCAGCCATTCTGTGATACATTTTTGAGCTACATTACTAGCAATATGTCATTGAATCTGGTCGAAATTGTGGCTGCAAATTTACTTACATACGTGTCATAATTTGGGGGTGGTAAGATTTGCATTCTGCAAGGTAACGTTCACAGTTGAAAGTATAAACCTAAAATGTAAGTTAAATGTATCAGGAAAAAATATTTGTATTGTTGTGTTTCCCCCATAACTCAAGAAAGTTCAGAAGAAAAGCAGGCTTGACTTTAGTAACATGCAATGCTGAAAGCAGAATTTGAAGCAGTGTTCTCCAGAAAATGGCAAAAGATCATTGAAGTCATTGGGTTCATTAATTTCTGAAATAATCCAACTTCTGTGCATTAATAGAGGGAAAACAAAAAAGAAAAAACCAAAACAACAGCAAAACAACATTGTTTTTTACCGCTTCATCTCATTAGATTTCTCTTACATCTGTGTGGGATATGCTACCAAATCCCAGTGATAAAATTTGACATGGAAAGTTGTTGTATAAAGCATTGGAGGCCCTGACTATCTCTTCCTGTGTTTCACTGCTTGTTGTTAAATGTGAATGGACAATTCTCAATGCCTTGGTAGTTTAACAGTGCTAACTGAAGATCTGTTTGTGGTTGACTGAGACAGCTCTAAAACCAGACTCTCTGGTAGCTTTCTTCAGTTCATTCTATTAAGCAGCATACCTGTGGTCAGTGGTATCTTATAGCACAGACCTGGCTTGATTTTGTTATAAAGGGTTATGTAGTTTCTTGGGACTAGGGACAGAGATGTGAATTTTGACAATGCTTTTTCCACCAAAAGCCTGAAGAAAAAGGATGTCCTTTTTCAGTATTCTAAGTTTAATGAATTCCTTCTGAGGGGCATTCAGTTCAACAGTAGTCATACAGATGCAAGGCATATTGTCTGCTAGTGATCTAGTTTACAGGTATCAAAGTATTTCTAGAGGATGATTAATTTTACTATGTTAAATAACTGTCTAAGAGTGGCATGTCTCCCTTCCTGGTGTTAACTTTCCTACTGATGTACTAAAAAATGAAGTCTAGGCAATTAATTTAGGTGCAATGTTTAACTGGTGGGTAAGATTAAAGTCTCATACTTTATTTCCTTCTCTATTGCCTACTTGCCTGCATGTCTGGGGAGACTGGGAATATGTCAGTAATACCGGGATATGTATGATGGTGGTAAATCTTGGTTAGTGGTATGTTGCTTCTCTCTAGCTGTGACCCATTGAGGCTTAATTTTGTTGTAGTTTCCTTGGAAGAGTATGAAGGGTTTCTTCCTGGTTTCACAGCGAGCAGAAAATACAAACCTTTACTTTAGCATCAAGTGATGTATGTAGAAATGTTCTGCTGATGTTTCTGACCTATGGTATTTCAGGCCTTTGGATCCGGAAAGTCAAGAAAATTTCTTGTTTGAGCTCAGCTAAGAGCAAGCCTTTCTTTTACCTTTGAAAACCTGTCCTATTCCCTTGGAATAGTTAGCTTTCCTTTCTTACCAAGTCATTGCATCGTTTCCCGGTACCTTTTGTAGAACCTCAGCATTACTATTCTATTCTAGTGTTCATTTTAAAAAATAATGAAAGGGGTAAAATGCTATTGGATCCTAGAGTCTTTTCACCAGTCTGAAATTAAAACATAGGTAATGACCTAGGTAACTTTGTCCTTTCCTCATGCGGTGTCCTTTGACTTTTGGAAAGGACCTGGAAGATGCTTTGCCCATAATGTACTACAGTGAACAGATGATTGATTAAAGTAGATCTTGTATTGTCAGTTTTCTCTAATGGCTTAGATTTTATTAATTGAAAGTTTCAAGTGCAGCAAGAAAAGCCCGAAAGAGAATTAAACTACTGGCAACACCACATATCCTTAATATTTTCTGTAGAGTGACAGCTAGGGCTTAATGGCTTATCTAATAATAGCTGAACATTCATATTTAATAGAGAAATTAAATTGAAATGTGCATTTAAAATGTGGCTGGATGTTTTAAGGGGAGCCTTGTGTTGAAAAGATCAGTGATGATACATACAAGTGCTGATGCTTAAGCATTGTGAGTGACCCAATGTGTTCAATGAATCTACTTTGAAAGGTTTAAAATACTGCTCCTTACTTGGAGGTTGTCAGTGTTTCCCCAGCAAAGACACAGTAAATGATCATGGATACTCTCCTCCTCTTTTTCAGTAACAAAGAGAAGTAGATTAAAGTCTACACTATGTTTTTATTTTATAGTCCAATGGATTAAAATGGACATGCAGTCAGTAGCTATGCATTGAAAGGGTTTGACAACACAGAATAAGGATTCTTTCAATATAATAGTCACTCATAAAAATAAACCAATATTAAGAAATCACTATTTAAATATAGTAATGCCTTTGCCAGTAAAATCTACACTGTTGCTGGATGTAAAGCAACTGTAAACTTCCATTATTGTTAGGAACTGTATTTAAAAAGCCATATGGAGGTTTATGGGAATCAGCTGCTAGGAAACAACCACATATGTTCTCAGTGCTGGTTGCCACCTAGTTCTTCACTTGGAATCAGGATATTTCACCAAATATAATACAAATTTGTTGCTCTAACCTGAGGCATGTATACCTACATACCATGAAGTATATGCATATTTAACTTTTTGCTGTAGGTAGCAGCTTTCAGGTCAAGAGCTGTAAGTCCAAGACATGGACTTAGTCATTATGTTTTAATGGTGTTTTGCATTCTTACCCATCCAAGGTACATTTAAGAGTCTGTAAAATCAGGGGGATCAAGGATGAGCTGCGTTTGACCTTCCCACTTCATTTCTACCTAGGAGCTACCTATTACTCATAGTAAAGCACTATCAGTGTGTTTTATAGATGGGATCAGGTTTTCAGGAGTACACAGATGCTGTTGATCTCAGGGGAAGTTATGTCTAAAACCGTTGAGTTAGTTCAAAATCAATGAAGTGTTCAAATCACTTTACATCCAGTAAGTTGGGGAAGAGGCTTTAAAGTGCAAGGACAAACACCCATCTCTGCAGTTTAATTTTCAGCGTGGGCATTAGTGAAAGATTAGAGGTGATGAAGCAACAGAAATGCTTTATTCAAGAGCACAATGAGAAAACGAAAACTATTCACACAAATAAGGTTTAGTAAGCAAAGTAAGCAGCTGGGAAATGGAAGTTGCTTTTATCCAAATCTGTTATTACACTGTGGATTTTTCATTTATATTGCTATAACATTAAAATGATTTATAATTGGTAGAATAAAAGATTTTCTAATCTATTTGATTTTTACAAATGTAATGTCCTAAGGCAGCAGAGAACAGAAATTTTAATTGTACTATTTTGTGGTTTTGGTATGTATGAAGTACAAGGCAGCTTACACATTCTGAATGGTTGTGTCCATAAATCACTACCTGGCATTTCAAGTCCTATTTGATCTTTTTCAATAGCATCAGCATGTGCAAGTGAATCCCTGCAAACTTTTTTGAAGGTTTAAATCATAGCTTTCAGCTTAAGTGGTGTGTTTACCTTTGTCCTCTATGAACTGGAATGCTCTGCCAAAGCCTGGAGTTCCAGGTAATGAGTGGTTTTGTAGTTGCAGGAGTGCTTCCAGGTAAGGTGTGCAGTGTTTAAGAAGATTAATACAGTTGTTAGCTTGCAATACAAAATGAGCTGTTAAAGAGCCCTTAGGCTAATCAAAAAGCAAGTCAAGGTAAGGCCTAGCCTGCAAAGAGGCTGGGGATTATTGAAATTTTACGATCTAAATGTAATTGAATCCAAGGAATGCCATGACAGTTGAGTTTACTGCTTTAATACATCAGAAGGGAAATGAGGATAAAGAAACTTGATAATGATGATGAGCACTTTTTTTTTTTTAGTGCTTTTAAATAAAAAAAAAAAAAAATAATAATAACGGCAGGGAAAAATAAAAAACGGTACTAAAACTGAACGCAGTAAGTTCTCAGTGCAGTAATTTGGATTTCACAACAGTCCTTAGAGAAAAATTGGAAGCTCATTCGGGATGAGGGGCTTGCTGTGATGGATAAGAAAAGAAGCCTTTTCCTGCCTGAAGATGAGAATCTACGAGAAAAGGGAGACTGGAGCCAGTTTACCTTGTGGCAACAAGGTAAAACATTTTGTATTTCTTCTCTTTCCCCTATCTCATTTTCTCAGATTAATACAGTGTAATAAGGAGGAGCAACACAGTTTTTTCCAGAGCTTTTAATATGATTACTGAATCTGCAGAAGAAGGGAACTAATAAAATAGCATCTGGGATCTCTCTGACAGTGAACAAGAGTTCTTTATTCTAAACCATGTTGTCTTGAAGCACTTCTAAGAATCCCTTGAAGGTAATACTCCTTCAAGTGATACAAGGCTGCCAACATTTTGCATGGTGATGCATAGGAAAGAGCAGCCTGAGGGAAGACGGGAGTGTGGGAGAAGAAACATCCTCAATATTTTATTGTAAGCGAGGTGAGAAATTATATGAGCAAAAGAATATGATTTACAAGCTTGGTGCCCTATCCCTGAGCTGTGCAGAGGGAGGCCCAAGACTAGTAAGTCTCTTCTAAAAGACTCATTTTTATAATCATAATGTTATATAAGACTGCATATGAAAGAGTCCTGTAAAATAAAATATTAAAAGAAATTTATATCAAAATATAATCTGGTATTGAAACAGAATGATGTTGGTGGCTTTTTCCATATTTTTTTTTCTATGCAGTCTCATTATCTTTTATACTTTTAGAATCATGCTTAAAATATTAAAGGCAACTTATATCCAAATATAATCTGTTTTCAAAAATGTATGATGTTGGTGGCATTTTTTTTCTATGCAGTCTCATCATTGTTTATACCTTTAGAGTAATGTTTAAAAAAATTATGGAAATCCTACTCTTTACAAATAACTTAAAAGCAAAGATGTGCAGGCTGTTTTGATATTACAATGTTCAACTATTTCTGTTTCATAACCTGTAAAATGGGAATAATAGTATTTACCTGTCTTTCAGTGTCAGCTCTTTGATAGCTTTGTTGTTTTCTGCAAAGCAGGAAACAAGGAAATATTTGCTCATTGCCCTTACCAATGCTCTGGCTGTTATTTTTACTAGGAAGAAAAAATGAGAATGCTTGTAAAAGTGTTCCGAAAACATGCGCTTTATTGGAAAGATTCCCGGAAGCTACTGGCTGCAGAAGAGGGCAGGTACCTGGCAAATGTCTTCTTTTTTGACTAATTCTTACTACTGGGAGCAGAGGATTTTGAGGAATGTGTATGGAGAGATGTATGACTTTGGTATATTTAATTATGCCCCAAGCACACAATGGAGTTAACAGTAAAATATGCCCAGTTTTAGCCCTCAATAAATGTAGGATGAAATAGGTTAGTTGAAACCTTTCTATGGACTCTAGCTGAGCCATTTTACCTTGTAGCTCTTGAGAGCTCATGGTAGTTAAGTAGTTATTTGCCATGGGTCAACCAATAAGTGATGATTCACTAAACCCCAGGGCTAAGTAACCTGCTCTGGCTCATGGTTAATCCTGCTTTGAGTGGAGGTTGGATTAGGTCCTTTCTAACCTTAATTCTTTTTTTTTCTGATCTGAACCTAACTTTACAAGACTCATTCAGTGAGCCAGATTCTCACTGTCTACGCTAGCCTGGTTGCATTAGGCAGGAGAATCGCCTCATGGAAGCCAAACAAGAGTACTGCTGTCACATGCTTCTTTCCTAAAGGTAAAGGAAAGAAATTTCACACCCATGAGCTGTGGCCTTGGGTACCAACCTAAGTGACTGGTCTACTTGGCTACAAATTAACCTGATTAAATCATGCTGTAGACTTATATAGTATGGATTAATACATATGTGGTTGAATGAATGGCCAAGCACAGATACATAAATCTGTAGGACAGATTTTTTCATAGTTTTTTCCAAATTATTATATTTTATATGTAATAACTACATGAGAACAACCATCATGTTGCAAAATTAAAGATGAAAAAGTTGGAATACACAGTGCTAATATAATCGTAGTTCAGAGGTGTTCACCAGATGAGTACCTTTGATGTGCAGAAGTGCACTAGATGGCAACTGTTGTGGGAATGAACAAGGCTATTATTTCATGTATTTGTTGCGAAGTCTGATTATAGGGAATATAATTGATGAAAGAAGTTCTCACATGGTGTGGTTAAAAGCAGGAAAACTGCTTTCTGTGGCATCCAAAGCCAAAATTGACCTATCCTAGGGAGCAAAGTCTCTCTGAGAGCTACTATTCTGTTCATCACTTTTTAGCACCCAACATGTTATCACCAGGATTTGATTTTCAGAGACATCGTGTACTTGCAGTTATAGCTGTAGTCATGTGTTTTGAACATATAAAATGTAAGATAATATAAAGAATGGTACTCTAGAAGTCTTGAGTTCATACACTATTGGGGGATGCGTAAGACAATTTTGATCTTATGTATCCATGCCTCAGATTCTTACTGGTAAATTAAATTTAAAATATCACCTAGTCTGTACTCACATATGGAAACAATGGGAACAAATCAGGAAGTTGGGAGTTGTCTGTTGGATTGACTATTAGGATGCTTTGGGCACGTCATGTTCTGACAAGAGTTAACAAAATGTAAAATAATCACTTGCTTAGTGCTGCTGAGGGCTGTGTAGAACAATAACAAGTGATCATATTATTAAAAATCATGTCATTCTTAAAAATAACAGTAAACTAAAAGCGGCACAGGGAGCTTTAATTCTGGGTGTCTCTTACCTCTTTAGAGCTTTAAATTACAGTCATAGTGTAATCTATTGGTAGATTGGCAAATAGTCCTATAAATGGGACTATTTATATATAGTACTTGAGGACAGTGCATACATTTAATTCATGGGCGTATCCACGCTGATCTGTGTGGACAGATAAAATACATGACAGTAATCATTCTGCAGAGCTGGTATATTAGCATTAAAAAAATTGTTTTTCTGGGATATTAGTAACTATCCTGCCTAGCCAGTTATTTGCATTGCATCTGGGTCTGACAGGACAATCGAGTTAATGCACCTCAGTGTAGCAGAGGTGAAATCAGGTTCATGTAAGCTGAAATCTCAGATGGTGGGAGGGGCTAAGGCATTAGGCACACACTGTCTTCTGTGAGGACACGAACATGAGCCAACAGTGTGTGCTTGCAGCCCAGAAAGCCAACCGTATCCTGGGCTGCA
>NDXB01013011.1:262298-281802 GCA_002631895.1 Agapornis roseicollis | reverse complement strand
AAAACACCAGCTACTAAAGAGAAGAAAAACTGACTGCAACTGCTGAACCCAGGACACTCATTTTTACCCTTAATNCCTGCTTAGCTTCCGAGATCAGACGAGATCAGGCGTTTTCAGGGTGGTATGGCCGTAGGCAATCCAGTCAGATCTGCCGTTATCTCAACCCTTCGTGCCCCACGTTGGGCGCCAAAAAAACATGTCTCCCACATGCCACCACAGAGGAGTGAGTGAGTGGCTGTGTGGGTATCAGCTGCCTATGGGGTAAACCAACCAGGTTTTGGTTAAATCTGACAGATCACACAATAGTAGTCTGGATGCATTACCTTCTATAGAACAATACTTTCTTCAGAAAGTGATAAATATTTGTGGCCAATATTTGTGGATATTTGGAGAGACCCATTCTGCTTGGGAAACTAGAGGACAATAAAAAGATAGAAGTGAGAGCTCTTTCAGTAGAAGAGGATGGAAGAAGAATGGACAAAAGTTTTTAGTTTGTCTTGAAACAAGACTTGAAACTGGAGTGCTGAATAAAAACTAAATCATTAAACCAAACTAATATTCTCATAAGAAATGTGAAGGATTGTTCAGCCTTGAAAAGCAGTCTGGGGGATTTGTTGAACAGCTGTTTATGCTAATAAACTGGCTGTGAAGAAAAACCAGACATTTCATCTTTTGTGGCATCTCTGACTGGGAAAAGTGAAACCAGTAGAAGCTGACAGTGCTGTGATAAGATCCTCTTAGAGTCCCTTCAGTGTCCTCTACAAGTTTGACTGCAGGGTTGGTACTTCATTTAGGAAAGAGTTGGGGGAGAAATAATAACTTCTTCAGTAATTACTTAAGCTATGCGTAAGAGTATTTAAAACATTGTGGATTAAAAAGCCCTTTGCAGTTGAGATGGTCGGAAACAGTTGTTTTACCATCAAGCATAAGTACTCTAAATTTAGAAAAGAGGACATTGAAGGTTTGTCCTCTGAAGGAAGAGGAAATTCCTAATACTTACAAGTGAATGATATTGATAGAGGAGCCAGTCCTTACATTAAACAGCATATTGCTCTTTCTGTGCAAGTCTAGCTCTGTTCCTCTGAGACAGAAGGACTGAATGCCAAATAATTTTTTTGGTCCTCACCACTTTCCTTGCCCTCTCATGAATTCCCACTAGAATTACTTGAAGTAGCCTCTTGACAGTTCTTTTAAGTGAATCTTGATCTTGGGATCACTGAGTATCATTGAATGTGATTAGGGCATCTCTTCATACAAAGATATGCTTCCACATCACAGATGTAGGTTTTTTTTGTTTTGTTTTATATTTGGTTTATCTTCCTTCTTCTCCAGAGATAGGGGGAGGAGCATAAAAGATGGAAAATGAAAGACAAACTGTCTGATAGTTGATGTCTACATTGGAGAGCAGTCTATGTGTCTATGGGGTGGGAACATTGTCAGAAAGTTGCCAGGTATTTCCTAGGGTTGTGAAATAGAGTTTTCTCAAGGCAATAATAAAAGGATGAATGAAAGGAAAAAAATGTTCAGGTGAATTGCTAGAAAGGAGTTACAGTTAACACTTCTATACTCATATATTATCAAATTGGGAAATGAGACTGATTGTGTTTCAGCAATCCTTCAGCGGTTTTGGTGGTGAAAGTTCATTACATGATTGCTTGCATTTTAGGCTTTAAGAAGCCTATATTTTACTGTTGTTGAAATGCAAGTTGGCTTTCTGGGCTGCGAGCACAGACTGTCTGCTCATGTTCATTTTCTCATTCACCAACACCCCCAAGTCCTTCTCTGCAGGGCTGATCTAATCTCTTCTCTGCCCAACCTGTAGCTGTGCCTGGGATTGCTCCCACCCAGGTGGAGGACCTTGCACTTGGCATGGTTAAACTTCATGAGGTTGGCATCAGCCCACCTCACAAGTGTGTCAAGGTCTTTCTGGATGGCATTCCTTGCCTCCAGCGTATCCACCCAACCGCACAGCTTGGTGTCATTGGCAAACTTGCTTGGGGCGCACTCAATCCCACTGTCCATGTCAGCGACAAAGATGTTGAACAAGACTGGTCCCAACACCGATCCCTGGGGGACACCACTTGTTACTGGTCTCCAGCTGGACACTGAGTCGTTGATCACAACTCTGTGCGTGCTGTCATCCAGCCAGTTCTTTATCCACTGAGTAGTCCACCTATCAAATTGATGTCTCTCCAATTTAGAGACAAGGATGTTGTGTGGGACAGTGTCTAACGCTTTGCACAAGTTAGATGATGTNCTTTATCCACTGAGTAGTCCACCTATCAAATTGATGTCTCTCCAATTTAGAGACAAGGATGTTGTGTGGGACAGTGTCTAACGCTTTGCACAAGTCCAGGTAGATGATGTCAACTGCTCTACCCCTGTCCATCAGTTCCGTAGCCCCATCATAGAAGGCCACTGAATTAGTCAGGCAGGATTTCCCCTTAGCGAAGCCATGCTGGCCGCCACCAAGCACCTTGTTGTTTTTCATGTGCTTTTCAGTTTTCTTAAGTATTCACCTGAACAAAGAAATTATGAATTGAATTTATGAAATGAAAACGATGTCACAAAGATGTCAGCTCCTTGAGGAAAGGAAGGTTTGAAGCCAAATACAACAGAAAATCGTTGATGCATGCAAATTTATGTATGACTTTAAAAGGCAAAGTATATGTAGCTAGAACACCATTTCTGAGGTCAAATGTTAGGGGAAACAAAGAAAGATATGAAATCTACTCATGAAGGTTAAAGACTACCAAATAGTAGGACCAAATATGTTCGCTAATAACATGCAAATGTTTGCTGGATCAGAGAAATCATGAATATTCAGAAGATTATCTGATGCTTTCAACTTGAAAATATTTAACCTACTAACTTGTTCTAGTTTCATGTTTTCATTTTTCTTAAACTGCTGTTCATTACTTGTTTTATGTTATAAAGGAGAAATGCCAGTGATATATCATGCCATTCAAATAATACCATATAGAGTCCAAGTAATCAATTTATGAACAGTTTATGAGCAACCCACAGAACAATTCCTCCTCTCATAAAATTTGAATGCCAATGAAAAAAGACACCAAAAGCTTTAGGACTAGCTTGTGCATAACAATACTAAATAATTCAAAAGAGCTGGATTTACTAGTACTGCTTGACCACTTTTAATTGCAGGAAATCTGGCTTTCTTTGTGCAGGAAAATAAACTATTTCACTTATTTTAATATAACAGTGTTAATTAATGGTTGTCTTTTGTATTTGAAGGACTGTTTCATTTTTTTTTCCCCCTGGAACATTCTGTATGGAAGAACAAGGCCTCTTCCTCAAAAAGATATACCCCAATATCCTACAAGGATAGTTTCTGGTTTGATCTAAATGAGGAACATGGCAAAACATTTATAACCTTAGTAAATGATGTGTAATGATATATATTGCACAGGGCAGCGCCTATGGGAATAGATCTATATCTGTGTGCAGGCTAAGTAATAAAAGCAATTCACAGTACAAATAATTTTTAAGACATTTAATTACTTATGAAGGAAGAAAAGTCATAGACTTTAGGTTAGTTTGTTCCTAAATAGCTAAATTATGAAAAAAGTACATGTGTATAGTGGGAAAAGCCACATGTGAGAAGTGCCCTTCCTCATTTGGCTCTGCAGCAATATCTTTGCCTTGAAAAGCAGTGATAGCTGTCTCCGTAGGGGGGAGTTTCTTTACACCAGCCTAGGATTGAGCCCCAGGCAATCTTTGTCACTGTAGCAGGGAGAGCCTGAAGCTGAGTACAGACTGCCATACAGTCGCTGGTCATATTCTCGTTGCACACAGTTTTAGTATGGACCTTGTGTGCAAATGTCCAATTACTCCTTGTCTACACTGTGCATGCTCCTCAGAAGTAGTGCAAGAAGTCCCGGAGGTGTCACTGTGGAGGCTGTTGTTTATTCACTTCTTGCAGGAAATTAGTTATATTCTGTTCCTTCTGCACAGTGATTCCAGGTCTCTTAGGCACTGACCCTAAGACAATTTTGCATTAGTCAGTGTTAGAAAGCCTGAAAGTAGTGAAGACAATGTGTCTGCAAATAATTCAAGGAAAACATAACCATTGCTAGGTGGTTATTCCACCTTTTGAACATGCTACAGTCCTTGATATGACCTAGTTTAAATATGCATTTTAAAATCACATAGAGTGGATAAGATTCAAAAATAGAGAGAAGTGTAAACAGAAGTGTCAACCAGTCCTTCTGGCTCTTGAAAAGACAGCTTGAATTGAAGTGAGAGACTATGAAAAGTATAAAGACTGCCCGAGGAGGGAAATGTCAGAATACATGTCACATGAGAGTGCAGCTAGCTGGTACTTGCAAGACCAATTCTTATCTCACAAGGGAAAAAGCTTAAGAACAGAGTGACTCTGATGGAGGTCAGCACAAGATGAACACTTTCTCTGGGAAATGAATAACAATATCAGTAAACTGATAGTTCTGCTCCTGAGTGTGTTATGGCCTTTAATACGAGACAAAAGAAAATATGAACAACTGTTAACATTACAAACAGTTCCAAGTGCTTCCAGTTGCAAAGGTACGAAATGAGAGTGGAAAAAATATATCACCTGAGACATAGCAGTTCTCATTGCTGTCAGGTACCAGTAAGTTAATGCATCAAATAGGTAAGCCAATTATAAAATCCAATAATCAAATCCAATAAACTCTTCAAAACCACATTTATTGTAAAAGACAACTTCTTTCTTTACCAATAAACAACGTCACTAAAAATGAGTTTGCCACATTTGTGTAGGGCAACAACTCAGTGAGAATCATGAATTATTTTAAGTGAATATGTGCATAACCCCTCTTGCACTTAAATACTAATGCAAGCTATAGAGCCAGATCCTCAGCTGGTACAATTGACTTAGCTATTCTGAATTTGTTTAATCTATGGTTATTTGAGCAAACAGCATGTCTCACTCACTGTATGCAAATGTCTGGCTTAAAAACCAGATAATAAAAACAGTAGTCTGCTGATTTAACCATTGCGTTCTCATGGATCAGATGATTGGTTTGTGGATCATTTGGGAATATAAATTCAAAACTTATTTTTATTAGCTGTTGTGCAACCATAAAATCTTTCTGCTATAATGTTCATAAAAAAAGACTTGAGCTAAACCTTACCAAATTTCCAACTGCTTTCAATGGGTTTTGTAGGGTAGGGGGAAAGAACATACTCCTGCATGAAGTGAAAGAATTCAGGTTTAGATTTTCTGCACCTAAAAATGGATACAGTAACTTGCTAGTTTATTTTGTAAAAGTTGCTAAGAATGTAAAGTCACCTAAATTTATTAATTTTATTTTCCTCGGAGGCAAACAACATTTCAAAAAAAGCCTTTTATGACCTGTACAAGCATAACAACCCCAAACAATTATTTTAAATACAGTGCATTATAATGGGATTTTTACATGTGCTATTGTACTAACAGTGTACTATCATTGTTTTGCATCCAGTGCATTCTATAGCAAATAGTAATCAGAAGAATTTTTCTTTGTTCATTTGTTTGTTCAGGGTATTTTTCCTGTTTCAGCTGTGTGGCACCATAATAGCTCCAGATTGAATTCTAGTATAGTTGTCAGGGTTATCAGCTCAATCTACAAATTCTTACATAATACATAGTTTTATAATTGCTCACATCTAATTCATATAATGTTTGTTTCACAACTTACACTGGTGGCTCATCATGTAAATAATTATTACATGTATTTTAGGTTGTCAGTTAACATAAGCTGTCATAATAATATCCATCACTAAAAACCATAGTGAATGTAGCTTTTGTATCTATACTAGTAAAAGCTTTTAGTTTTGCTTTGAAATTGTTTTATCCATAGGTTTTACAGTGAATTCTTGCTTATAAATTCAGATAAGAACCCTTAAAACTTAGATGTCAGAAATTAAGCTAAAAAAAGTTTGACCAGAAGCAAATGACATTTATTCCTTTAAGAGAAAACAGGATTACAGGGATGCTAGCTGGAGCTGTGATTCAAAGCAGGAATACAAGGACGTGAGGAACAAATATAATGGACAAAAATGCAAGGTTAGTATTGAAATTTTATATACATATTAGATTAATTCCATAAAAGTAGAAGCAAGAGTTAAGCTTGTAGACTTTATGTGCAGGTTTTATACTTCATCTAGGACACTTTCCTTTCCACTCAATAGGGAAGGGAAGGGGAGGGAAGGCAAGGGAAGGGAAGGGGAGACTTTATGCTGAAAAAATACAAAGAAAATGTTAAGGATTGCATAGGAACGAGGCATTAGCTTTCTGCATCCACTTGTGACATGGCATGTTCCAAGCTCATGTACTACAAAGGAGTGGAATATAAATTGTGAAGAAAGTGGATCTACTTTAAAAGATTGTGGTAGTGCTACCATTCACTTTTCAAATCATAGATTTTGTTTCATTTTTTCATTATTCTACTCTGATATTGATTGGTAATAAATTAAAATAATTTCCCCAAATATTATTGAGTGCTCTCCCTGTCATTATGTCAACCCATGGGCCTTTCATCATATTTTTTCTCCCCTTTCCAGCTGAGGAGGGGGTGTGACAGAAAAGCTTTGGTGGGCACCTGGCATCTATCCAGGGTCAACCCACCACACTAATATTTGAAGAATAGCTTCCTTTGGGGTATCTTTTCTAAAATGTATTTTTTACTTTGAAAACCAGGTTGGGCCGAGGTTTATATTTGTACTATAAAGGAAAAAACACATTTATATATATTTGCTCTAAATATAAAAGAATTTAAGAATTGTATTTCCCCTGACATTTGGGAGAGATTTTAGACTAAGTTACCTTTAAAAAAATTATTTTTTTATTTCTCTTTTTATTTAATAGGGATAACTATTTCCCACATGTATTTGCAGCATGACATTGGATTTTTTTAGCATAAGCAAAAAAATTGCAAATGTTTCAGTCTTTAAAAATTTAATTGGATCTATTTTTGAATCTTAGTTTGACTATATAGTGCCCAGAGGGAGCAACAGCAATGTCTTTATATTACCTAAAATAGTATTTCTATTCATAAAAATGTCACAGGTTTACAGACCCACATCTCATATCCCTGCAGGCTAAAAGTGAGTGCAAGTCTCAAGGGGGCAATATTCTTCCCAGTGGAACAAAGTGCTTCACTATGGCCTTACAAAACCAAAAGATATTAAACTCCCACCTTAAGAAAACAAATGAACAAACCAACAAAGAAGGGAAGGATAGGTAAAACAATACCTAGATATTATCTTTACTTATCCTAAGATTAAAACAGACTAAACATATGGTGGGAAGACAGCAGTTTAGGGTTTGTTTTTTGGCACAGAATGAAGGAGAGATTATCAATGTCCCCTTGATGATGAAGTCACTGTTCTATAAACAAGCCATTTGAAGGCATTAAGGAACCCGATTGTAAGAAAAATCCTGCCCAGCTAAGCAAATAGGCAGTTACAGCTGCCAGAAGTGTATATAAGACATGTTGGTATACTACAATACTTGTAAAAGAATCATGCATGCCACCTGCATGTAGGTGGTGTAGACCAGTCTAGTTTCTGGCATATCACTACATACATAATAGGAGACATATTACTGTCTCTCTCAGAGAGAAATAGAAGTGGCTCCTTCTCTTTCACAGAAAATTTCATTGTAACTTTAAATTTCAAGGCACCCTGACTCCTGTGCACCCTGACTCCTGTTCTTGTTTCCCACAGATGCCTCCATCTTGAGCCAGCAACAATTCTGTATAAAGTGTTGTTGTGGGGTTGTTTTGGGTTTTTTTTTTTCCTCATTCTGCCCCTGTTTCCTCCTTTTTATATTTTTATATATAAAATAGTATTTTTTTTTCTTTCACACTGCATCTGAGTGTCTTCTCACAGTTATTATAAACCCTCTTCTACCTTTAGGCTTTAAGGCTTTATTTGAATATTCTGTGCCAGTCCTTCCTATTAGCTGGATCTCAGACACTGAATTAAGGCAGCTTTCAGAAGTCTTAGCGGTAACTGAACAAAATCAAGTACCAGAACCAAAATGAACAAGGAAGGAAGGAAACAAGCAAGCAAGCAAGCAAGCAAGAAAGAAAGGAAGAAAGGAAACAAGGAAGGAAGGAACCCTCCAGCAGAAAAAACGTGAGACTAAAAGGTGTTTGGGGGAGTAGTGTAAAAACGGGAAAAAAAAAAAAAAATCAAGTTATTAGGTAAATGAAGGATAATGCAAAGGATACGAAAACAGCATTTCTTTACTAAGAGTGGGTTCCAGTAGGAAAGAAGACAACTGGAAGATAACTTAATTTCTGACTAATATCAGTTCACTGGAAAACAAGTTAATGTTTTTAATAGTTTTAGCTAATTCTGGCAGAGGAGTTTAACTATGAATCCATAATACATTAGGAATACAAATATGGAGAAAAATAAGTTTAAAATAATAAATGTGAAGACTTAGGAAAAAGGATTCAAAATTGTGAGGTTCTTAAATAGATTTGAAACTAATTAATAGCCAGTTAGAAAATTAGTCCTTGAGAAAATCTTTCCAGATGAGGGATAGGTAGACTACTTTTAATATTGTGCATTAGCTGCTGTAGTGCTCTAAAGAATAAAAAGTATTAAGACAGCAAAATATACTGGCTTTACAAAACAGCACATACGGTGGTACATTTCAGTTAAACCTGTGAAATAAAAAGACCAGACCACAACCTAAGCACCAACACAGTGATTTATTTTAGTGGTTTATCCATTAGCATGGACATCAATACTGTTATGGTCCATGACAAACCACCAGTCACCTACAGATGATTTCATTTGTGGTAGACAACTTGGATGCTGTCATACAATGCATCTTTTCAGGCAAGATTCACACAATTCTACTGACCTGAAGGGCTATGAAATGGCTTCTGGACTGTTTTATCTGTTAGTGTAAGTATAGTATTTCTAATATGTAACACAAATAAGACAATGACCAATTTCTGATCTAGAAATAGGACAAGAACCATAAAGAAGAAAGCAAAATCTGTGGAAAAGAAGAAATTTCTATGGGAGTAGTGAACATCATTGCATCAGAAGATAAATAAATCTGAATTAAACTGGAAATTTTATTTAATTAATCATTTTTACCATTGTATACATGTTCACAAGCTGGTCTTTCTCAGGAGTTTTTGTGGTAGCGTAGAAATAAAAAGAGTAAGTGAAAGAGAAAATGGGTATATTACATTGCTTAGAATTTGTTTTCCCCACTATAGGCTAAATAAAATATATATTTAGAACATACATCAAAATGCAGAATGAAACAATTTGTAGTAACATCTCAGCAAGAGTTTCTACACATGAAAGTCAAGTTGGAAGTAGTGGAATGTTTCCCTGCCTATGGGGATTACAACAAGATGATCTTTAAAGTCCCTTTCAGTCCAAACCATTATATGATTTTATGATCCAACACAAGTAAGGAAAAGACTGAAAATTACTGCGATCTCATGAGACCTTAAGCCCACTGTAGGAGAGGATCTGATTCAAGACCATCTTAAGAACCTGAATGCATACAAGTCCATAGTACTTGATGAGATCTATCCAAGGGCCTTGAAGGACCTGGCAAATGAAGTTGCTAAGCCAGTGGCCATCATACTTGAAAAATCATGGCAGTCATCAGGTGAAGTTCCAGATGACTTAACAAGGGTGATATAAACCTTGCATTCAAGCAGGGGAAAATGGGTGACCCGGGGAATTACAGACCAGTCAGCCTCACCTCTGTGCCTGGCAAAATCTTGGAGCAGGTTTTCCTGGAAGGCATGCTAAGGCACATGAAAAACAATGAGGTGCTGGGTGACAGACAGCATAGCTTCACTGAGGGGAAATCCTGCCTGACCAATTTGGTGGCCTTCTATGATGGGGTTACAGAACTGATGGACAGGGGTAGAGCAGTTGACATCATCTACCTACAAAGTGTTCAACACTGTCCCACATGACATCTTTGTCTCTAAATTGGAGAGACATCAATTTGATAGATGGACCACTTGGTGGATAAAGAACTGGCTGGATGGCTGCACGCAAAGGGTTGTGGTCAATGGCTCAGTGTCTGGCTGGAGATCAGTAATGAGTAGTATCCCTCAGGGATCAGTGTTGGGACCAGTCTTATTCAACATAGTGTCCTGGATTCAGCAGTAGCAGTCTTTTTTCACCTTCTTAGTAGCTGGTGCAATGCTGTGGTTTTTTACTTTTAGCCTCAAACAGCACTGATAACAGGAATGTTTTTAGTTACTGCTCAAATGTTTAGTCTGACCAAGGACTTTGTGAGTCTCATGCTCTGCCAGGGAGGAGAGGAAGCTGGGAGGAAGCAGAGACAAGACACCTGACCCAAACTAGCCAAAGAGGTGTTTCATACCACAGCATGTCATGCCTGGGATGTAACTGGGAGTTACCAGGAAGGGCTGGCTCACTTCTCAGTCAGGCTCGGTATTGGTGGGTGGTATTGTATTCTCTCCCCTTGTTATTTCCCTTATCATTATTATTATTGGTGGTAATAGTAGTGGTTTGTGTTATACCTTAGTTACTAGACTGTTCTTATCTTAACATATGGGAGTTACATGCTTTTGAATCTCCTCCCCATCCCTCCAGGAATGGGGTGGAAACGGGGAGGGGATTGAGCATGAGGGCTGCATGGTTCTGATTTACAGCCTGGGCTTAAACCATGACAAATGAACAGTGGGATTGAGTGCTCCCTCAGCAAGCTTTTTATGAAACTGTCTTCCGTCAGAAAGAGATAAGTTATGGGTGATGCCTTAGGCTACAGAAGGCCAAAATATGTTTTCTTGAGTCTATAGGGCACTAGCAGAAAAGCAGTGCTTGTAGCCATTACTCTTTTCCATCTGTCCTTTGTGATATATCTGTGAGTCATGATAAAGTCTCAAAAGTGCTTGGTGTCTTCCCTCAAAGAAAGTTCTGTTTGGTGTCCAGATGTTACTTTTGGGTGGTTTTTTTTCACTCCAGGAAACTCAGCAATCTGATCCTGTTAGTATGATTGAGTAGTATATATGTCTGTTGAGACAGAAGTTAAAGGGGAAATCAAGCAGAGAAAGAAAACAAAAAGAAAAGAAAAACCTCATTGACCTTTACATGATGCATTAAAACTAAGCTAATTTTCACAAGGACTGTTTACCTCATTTACTGGAAAAAAAAAAGAGAAAAAGTATTTTAATATGAGTCCATACCTAACTTTGTTGCTTTTTGGTTTTGTTTTCTCTTACAGAGAAAGTTCTCTTTAGAACAACATAAAGAAATTGTTGATACCTATCTAGAAATACTTCTTCAAAATGGGATCCTGTATAAACGAGAATCAAAACATGTTGTTTCCTTCCAAGGTGACATATTTCATTGGGAAAAGCAATACCTTGTCACACAACAACATGGGACAAGGGTCGTCAGTGGCAGAATACAAAGCAGAGGGAGGAGCGAGAGTTTTTCAGAGGATAGGAGAAACATTATTCAAACAACAAACAGAACACCTGTTTGGTCTGCCCCCCAGAGTATGGACTTTGGACGATGTAATAGAGTTTCTCGAAATACAACCCAATCCGATACATACTCCCCCTGTCACCAACATTTATTCATGGACACCAGAAGACGATCAGAGAATAAAAGAACAATTTCTACAAGAACAAAAACTACGAATTCAAGCGGCAAAACAACACGAGGAATCCTCCGCCTCAGCGGAAGAACCACCACTTTCACTTCAATATCTAAACTTACAAAGTCTATGTGCTAAAAAACCCTGCTGCTTCTCATTGCTATTGGTTGAAGCATCAGTTTGTTCTGTTTCATTTAGAAATTATGAGTTTGTTTACATAGCATTGTTGGCATGGAACACTATTTTCGTCAACTAAACATGACTTTCACTAAGTGAAAAATGTCAAAATAATTTTTTATGAATGTATTTCTTTGCTTACAGGGAAGACATTAATTTATTTATGTTATTTAAATGAACATACAGAAACACACGCACACAAAAACACACACAGAGTTCCTTCACTGAGATGTTATAAAAATGCATTAATAGATTAAGCATATTATGTAATTCATTTTCAATGTTACCTAAATGAAACAGAACATTCTTTTTCTTCCTTTCACTGAATTATTCAAACGTATTAAGAACTTTATTAGAGAGATATCATGCTAGTCTCCAAATCTTTATTATAATAGCTTGATTTATTGCTATTTTTTTTTTTATTTTATTTTTTTTTTTTACAGAAAGACGATTTTCTTCAGTTTTCTTCACTGTCATGGTAGCAGACTTGACTGCTGTTAATTTCCTGGGTATGATGGGACTGGGGAGGGATAATTGTTTTGTCAACATTTTTGCTTATAGTTGTAAGGTGTTTAAGGGGATTCTGATTTGTAACAGTAACGATAAGCACATTTGAAAATATTTGGAGCCTTAGCCATATATCCCTTATTAACTTTGTTTTTTGAGAATTTTTTACCACTGGACATCTTAGAAAATGTATAACCATGTAATAAGTAAATATTTAAATGCTCTCTTCAGTAATGAACAAGTCAAAGAATGCATTTATACTTCTCTTCAAGTGTTGTCTTTATTCATCCTTCATAGGAGCTAGATGTCTTCACTCTCTTTGTAGTCAAAAGTAAGAAAAATTCCCTTCCAGAGTACAAGTAATTCCTAACTAACATTCAAAAGGACTTAGGTAAATCATATATTTTTCTTCTTTGACTGAAAAGACTAGATTTCTGTCTCAGAGATAGACATTTTTATGCTGTGGCCATCTAAAGTTAGGCAAAACTAATCCCTCTTCAAACTTTTATAACAGTCACAGAAAATGTACAGCATCAAGTAAATGTAAGGCTGAAAAAAAATCTTCCTTTTAAATGCTATTAGAAGACTTTTCTCCTTTTTCTTTGTTCTGTTCCCTTCTGCAAGCAGAAGAAAAACATAAATAGTAAGGGCCTCAGTGAATGTAGCAGCTCTGGAAAGTTAGTGTCTCTTATAATTTTTCATTATGACAGCTTATAATGACATATACTGTTATGTTGCCAACTCTCATTAGCGTAAGCTAGCAGAACTTTAGTGCTGTCATTTTCTTAAGCCACCTTATTTTTGCTATGGCATGGCATTGCATCCTTGTTTTAAATCAAACATCTGTTCTTTATGCCTATAACCAAGCTGAAGCATGCTAGTTGTATAGTATAATAAGCAAAAGTCAGTATTTTGCTGCTTATCTACATAAAGAAATCGGTGATGTGAAAATGATATCTATCTTCTTTTCAGCTTTAATGTCTGCACTAAATCTTTTTTCCAGTATTTCAATCTATTTTATACAATACTTACTTACTTTAATAAATAATGAATTCACTAAGAACTAGGGAAAAAAAAGTGTTCATTAGTGTATGCTGTATACAAATTTTAATTTGAATTTAACCAACTTACTCTTCTAATTTCATTCATAAAATTCTTATTATAACAATAACTACAAGCTGGTTCTTATTAATGTCAAATTGAGCATCTCATTATTTTAACTTCTAGGAAATAAGAGAAGTAAAAATATGGATTTTTTTTCTAATAAATTATAATCTTAAAATAAAGTTGGATTATGTGATTCATTCTTAAGAGAGCAAAGGCATCTTCAATGATTTTATGAAGAAATTACCAGTTAATCCTCTTCTTTCTAGAATAATGTCATCTGCTTAGTACTGCAAAGGATATGTTTCCTAGTCATGTATGGGTAAGAAGACGACTATCTGAAGTACTTAAATAGAAAGAAGACCAAAAGCTTTCAATACAGAAAACACTGATGATTTTTTTTTTTTTTTTAAGATTTATATCAAGAGTATTTTCTGTACTAATAGAAATTTTAAAAATTACTAATATTTGGAACAGATAAAATATGCAATAAATAATATTTTTTTTTAAAGCAGTGAGATCAGATTATAGGATCATGCTCATATTTCAAATTTAGTATTTCTGTGAATATAATACAAGAAATGTGATGTCCATGGTATGTACTTTTACAAACAAACAACAAAAAAAATACTCTATGGTTTATTTGATAACTACACTGTCAAGAAAGTTTATTTTTGGATGAAAATGAAGGAATGATGTTGAACTTTCAGGATGTCTAAGTAGTCAGCAGTAAAAGATTTATATGGTGGAATTAATTTTAATTCATTAGGGAGCTGTTAATCAGAGCTGAATTGCTGAAACATGAATGTAGAAAAAGAACAGTTTCAACTGACTTTTTAGTAGCATGGTTCTTTGATAGACTGTCCTCTTAATATAAAAGGCTGTGAATTAAAAGCCCTACATTTAAGCTTTTGGCTTGAATGTCAGACTTGCCATGTTGTTCCATAATCTACAGAATATTTGCAGATACTGGGAGGGAAGAATTTGTGAGAAAATTTCTGGGGACAAAAAAAAACAAACCCAGAAAGTAAACAAACTGCCACGTAATTGTTTTTTAAAATTTGTGTGTTTTTTGTTGGNTAATTAAATGAAATCCTAGCCTATTTTTAATGTTGTAAGCTGTCATTATTCAAAATTCTTGCTAGCTGTATTAATTATCTTAAAGCTAAATAGGAACATTTTATACCACCTGAAAATGTAATCCAGTATGTTCTTCTGAAATGGATATGTGTTGCTGCTTTTTATTTCCTGATGGATTTTTTTTTTTTTTTTTAAATTTTCTTCAGACCTGACTCAATGCAGAGGTCAGTGGATAAAATGACATTTAGCTCCAAACAAAATTAAAAAAGACACATTTCAGACCCCAGCCAAAGTCTAGCAGCTCATCATATTGCAGCTACTCTCAAAGATAATTTTTTTTCTCTTTGGGGGAAGAGAATCATAGAATATCTCAAACTGGAATGGAGCCATAAAGATCATCAAGTCCAACCCCACAGTCCTTGTATGACTACCTAAAACTAAATCATACAACTAAAAGCATTCAGATGCTTCTTGAAGTCTGACAGGCGTGGTGTTCTGACCACTTCTCTGACGATCCTGTTCAAGTGATCAACCATGCTGTGAGTAAATAACTATTTCCTAATGTCTAACTTGAACTTCCCCTAACACAGTTTCATTCTATTCCTCGTGTCCTATCACTGGTTACCAGAGAGAGGAGATCAATACCTACCCTTTCCATGCCCCTCTTGAGGAAGTTTTAGACTGTGATGAGGTCATCCCTCAGCCTTCTCATCTCCAAGCTGAACAAACCAAATGACCTCAGCTGCTTCTTGTAAATCTTGCCTTCAGGCAATGGCATTTCAGTCTGACCATTTTGTTTTCTTCTTGATCCCCATGTGAAAGTGGACAAACTGCTTATGTCCATCTACAATTGCAGGAAAAAAGAAATAGCTTCACAATTCAAGTATTTTCATGGTTACTAAAATGCAAGGTTATTCTACAACAGTGTAAGCTTTATTTTGTCAAGTATGTGGGATATGATAGACTTAAGTTCCTTCAACTGCTATGCTATGTTTTTTCCTAATCTGCCATTTGGTGATGTTGGTGTATTAATTTATTCTGCTTTAGTCTGAGGAAGCTTTCTGTGTACAGTTTATTCAACACAATAACAGTGTTAAATGAAGGTAAAAAATTAATTACTCAGTCATGGATTGCAGCTGAGTTACTGTTCAGCAAACTGAAGGCAAGAGCAGGTACCTGGCAGCATTCCATCCCCAGGATGATGCTCTGGTATAGTTACTTACCATTTGTGTCTTGCTGAAAGTAACAGTGATGCCAAGCTTGCAAAAGTATCTGTAGGAAACTGGGAAAAAGGGAGGTAAAACTTGTAATGACTATCATTTGAAACAGATCTGAAAAGGTTTGAAATATTAGTAAGAAGGCTTTGGAAAGTATCAAAATAAAAACAGAAAGTAAGGTATGACTACAAAAATGGCACACAAAATGGAACATTCCAGCAAAACTCTACACTGTGAAAGGACAATTGGATTAAATGAAAATAAGTCTATTGAGAGTGTATTGCCAACATATGTCCCATACTCCATTTGACTTTTAATCTAGAAGCTTCAGTTCTCCTAGAAGCTGCTATGGAGCTCTTTCTTTTCATATCACTATCCCATGACCCAGGAGGAAAAAATGGCACCATCAGCAATAACTGAGCAAGAACCTCAGGATACTGGTGACTTGTCATAATAAGTCTCTGGCCCAATTTTTCTTGAAGGCTGAAGCTGTAGACTTTAGGACTCAGAGGACTCCTGGAAGCATAAACATAACAGTAGAGAAGAAGACTCCATTGGATATAATATGTATGTATTTGCACTGTATTACTAAGTGTTAGCTATGGTGTAACTGTAATAATAAATTTTTGCTGCATTTTCATTAGACTCCTAAGACCTTAATTAGACTAATAAAAAATTACTGGTTCCACATATAATACATGTTCCTTTTTTACTCTTAATGAGATTTTGAGTGCAACAAGGCAGGTAGGAAGGAAGAGAGGAAAGAAGGAAGGAAGGAAGGAAGGAAGGAAGGAAGGAAGGAAGGAAGGAAGGAAGGAAGGAAGGAAGGAAGGAAGGAAAGAAGGAAGGAAAATATTGCTAATGGAGATGCAGGAGCTTTTAGTTCCCTGTTGTCCCATTTATCACAAAGTTTTCCTTCACCATAAGGATCTTGTCTCCATTCATCATATTGACCCTCTCTAAAGTACAGTAATTTAAGGTTTCTTGAATTGTTTACAGAAAACAACAGCTTATCACCTTGATCAAACCAATAGAGAAGATCAAACTAATCATCTCACAGTTAGAACTTTGATTTCTAGGGTTCTGAGCTTTATGTTAACAAAAGAGTTAATAAGGATTCTATGGGAGATGGAAGGGTTTGTGAAAGACAGCTTTTCTTTTCCATTCATATGCTAAGTACTTTGCCCATATACATCTGTGTATATCTGAATTAAAATGGAAAAGTCTTTGAGAATGCAAAATTATTTTCTATTGATAATTTGCTATAAATCAGATCTCTCTCACTACTTGTATTCCAATTCAGATCATAAGTGAGAGAATGAGGAAGTCTCCTATGCCTTACTAAGCACTCATCAATTGAGTTACTCTGATATTTTTTGTTGTGCAACTTTTAGTCTGAGGAATTATTTTTGCCACAGAAGCAGATGCTGGATTTGGTTTAGTGGCATATATCCAAAAAAACTTTAATGTAAAACAAAAATTATTTCTGGCCTATTGCCAGCTGGTCCCACTTTTCCATCTGCTGGAGAGATTTTAATTAGCAATCACTTTTTTAAATGTTTTGGGGCCTTTGCAGTAATATTTCTTTTTAAATGCTTGCTTGACTGGCAGCCAAACTTCATTTTGGCAACTCTCTGAGTTTAGATCACCTTCTCACAGTACTGCTGGACTCCCTGCAAGCAAGATTGAGAAGTATTTTGGATAGGTGTCTAGTGAACCTGACTGACATGTATGATAAACATGGCAAGAGATTCAAGGCCACTGCTGGAAGAAAAATTAGCAGAAGCTTCCTCCTTTGAGGACGGATCACATTTGCAAGTTTGAAAATAATACGGAGTTTTTCTGGACATTTTGACCTGAGTACAAAAGTGATGACTGGAAAACTATTCAAGAAACAAACAAACAAAAACAAAACAAAAAAACAAAACCCCAAAATTTACCTTTTAATTAAGACTATAAATCCAAGAAAGAATAATCTTAAAAAAAAAAATATCAATACAGTTGATTGCATGAAATAAAAAAATCTGACTGTTCAGAATCTCAATGTTATTTTTGAACATACTAACATAGAAAGAGAAAAAGAGTATATCCCCTGTAAACTCTTTAACACTATGTTCAAGATCTCCAAAGGACCTTGTCATACAAGTATCTTGGCAGCATTCTTGATGGTCATTAAAACTGACCAAGATTTGTTAAATAAATATATAAATGGAAAAAAATGACATCTCCATTAAATTAAGATAAAACAAACCAAAACAGTATAAAATTGTGATTTCAGCTGACAATTCTGTTTGCATGAGTTAAGTGTCATCTGTTAGCAGTCGTTTTCTGCAGTTATTCACATATCTTTCAAATACCATCATCCCAGAACCCCATACATCCACACATCTCTACTCATACATTCCAGGATTAACCTTGATCCTTAAAACACTGTTATGAATTAAATTTATCAGAAAAGGTTTGCCTAGATTTGCTGAATATAGAGTAATAACATGCTTGTTCCAAAATATTTTTGTGTAGATATAATGGATTTTTAAAACCTCACGTTTTTTACTTCCTTTAGAGTCTTTTGAAAATCTTTCTACTTATACTCCAACCCCTACTTCAGGTGGTCCCATGACCATTCCTCTAATATCAGTGAGGTAAGTTTTTATAACCCATTTCTAAAGGTACAACCTAGTAATACACAATGTTGGAAAAAAGAAGTGGAGGCATTCAGACAGGGAATAAGGAAAAGGGTATTTTTTAACTATCATGTGAAATATCTAAGGCCTAGAGGTCTGACAAATGCTCCCCCTTTCAGTAGGAATGGATGTTGTCTAAAGAAAGGCTACTACAACTTTCTTGCCAGTTGATGACATTCTCTGTCCTAGATTTTAGAGAGGAGGAAAGATACAGTAGCCTTTTTTTTTATTTATTACTCATTCGTGCAGATGCATATGAATCCGCTGATAACAAAACTTCCTGGTTTAATATGGTGCAGACTCATTTTTCTTGAATGCCTATAGCCTGTAATTCACCCATCACTCCTTAGTGTAGATTTGGGTAAAGGACTGTGGTGACAATCATAGAACCATAGAATGGTTTTGGTTGGAAGGGACCTTTAGATTGTCTACTTTCAACCCCCCTACCATGAGCAGGGACATCTCCCACTAGACCCTGTGGAAGGCCCTGTCTAGCCTGCCCTTGAACACCATCAGTGATGGAGCATTCACAGCTTCCTTGGACAGCCTATTCCAGTGCCTCACAACTCTCACCTGAAATCCAGAAATGTTGTGCAAACAATGGTGACAGAAGGCCCTCCTGCCTCAATACAAGTTATTCACTGTAGAATTATCACCTGTACTTACTCACAACAGTGGGAAAAGATGGCTTGTTATGTACTTCAGTGACAGTGACAATATAATAGGCTGCTATTGTTGAGAATTCTCTGAAAAGGCCTTCATAATCATTACAGAAATTTCTGATTTCTGTGATTATATTGTTAGAATTGAAGTTAACCATCGTATAACTGCAAGAACTGCAGTGGTACAGGACAAAAATGCACTATATGCTGGTAGGTACATAATGAGCCCACCAGATTTTGTTTGTGTTCCCTCAGTAATGCAGAATTTAGCCCTACTATACATTTCAATGACTTTCTTCTGTACTAATCAGTCTTCCAAAGACAGACCAGCTTTGCAAGTTGTAAACTTTGATCCTCTTACAACCAAAAAAGCATCTGCACAGGAAGATTTCTCTACTTCTTCCACATTCATAAATACAAAAAAAAAAAAAAAAAACAAAAAAAAAA
>NDXB01013011.1:237942-262192 GCA_002631895.1 Agapornis roseicollis | reverse complement strand
ACCACAAAAAAAAAAAAAAAAAAAAAAAAAAAAAAATAAACCAGAAAATATTCTTCCTATCCTGACACAAGAGATCATTTGCCCTTCAAAATATCTCAGAGGAACAGTCATAAGGAAATACAAGTACCTAATATATCTTCAGTAGTACTATACATTGCTAAATACTTCACTTGCCAATTGTATTCATTAGAGAAGCTCTTAAGGTTATTAAAATAGGGAGAGCTCTTCACTGTTATGATTTTTTCTGTTCCTTCCTTTTGTTCTTTCCAGGATTAGTACTGTTTTTATTTATAGCCAGCTAGACCATTCTTGACTGTCTGCCATTTCTACTCCCTTTGTAATGTCTAAACCGATTTCCCATCTATTTTTCTAAAGGTTAACTATTTGTTCTATGGACACAAATGTTTGGATTTCTAGAATATTCATTGTCTTCTTTGTCCTCCCTTTTTATTGCAAGAATAACAATAACAATGTCAACAGTTTCACCTGCAACAGAAAGCTAGCTATTTCATTTGGTCTTAGAATCACAGAATTGTAGAATAGTTAGGGTTGGAAAGGATCTCAAGATCATCTGCTTCCAACTCCCCTGCTGTGGCCAGGGAAGCTTCACACTAGACCATGTTGCCCAAGGCTCTGTCCAACCTGTCCTTGAACACTCCCAGGGATGGAGCATTTACCACTTCTTTGGGCAACCTGTTTCAGTGCCTCACCACCCTCACAGTAAAGAACTTCCTCCTTATATCTAACCTGAACTTCTTCCTTATATCTATCTTCTCCACTGTAATGACATTAAAGGGGAAAAGGTGGTGACAGACTCATATAATCACATTGTGCTAATTTTGGATGGGATAAAGTTAATTTTCTTCATAGTATCTTGTACAGTGCTGTGTCTTGGATTTGTGACCAAAACAGTGCTGATAATACTGGGATGTTTTCATTACTGCTGAGCAGAGCTTACACAATGTCAAGGCCCTTTCTAGCTCTCACACCACTGGTGATAAGTCTTTGAGGTTAACAAGCATTACTGAGGGGGCACAGCTAAGGGGAGCATTAACAGTTAAGGCATTTGACTTCCCAAGTAACCATTATGCATGATGGAGCCCTTCTGTCCTGGAAATGGCTAAACACCTGCCTGCCTATGGGCATTAATGAATTAATTCCTTGTTTTGCTTATCTCAAACACGCAGCTCTTACTTTATCTATTAAACTGTTTCTATCTTAACCCGTATGTTTTTCTCGCCTTTTGCCTTACACATCATCTTCCACGTCCGTCTTTGGAGGGGGAAATGACTGAGTGGCTGCGTTGGCTTAGGTGCCTACCAGAGTTTAATCACAACACACATAAATCAGCTATGTCAGTGCAGAGACCCTGTAGGTACAAAAGCCTGAGCCCCATGCTGCAGAAATAAGCCCCAGATAGACTACACTGAAGTAAGTACTAAGCGCTATAACAAGGAAGGCAGGATGTATGTGCCTTCTGGCAACAGAGGAAGGACTCATTCTCTACCTGCATATCTGCAGCTTCAGAAAAGCTAGGCTCCTCCTCACCCTAGCAACAAGTGAGGAGGAACAGCTCCCAGAATGAAGCACAGCTGAAGCTGCCACAAACATGGTGGCAGATGACAGTGACTGGATACTATGTCCTGCAGGGAATGAGACCAACCATCTGCTAACCTATCTTCCAAAGTGTTTTGCTGTTTGGTGGGTGCTCAGATGTGGGATGCTGCAGAGAGATTATTAGGCTTTTCCAGTCCTTTGGCTGTTAGCTCTTGCTGCTCCGGATGTGCCCTTGCTGCTCCGGATGTGCCCTTGCAGAAAAGGTTACATTAGCAAGATTGTAGACAGCAGGTCAAGAAAAATGACTTTTCCTCTCTGTTCGGCACTGTAGTACCACATGCAGTGCTGGGTTTCCTAGTACACAGAAAACATGGGCACACTGGAACAGCTTCAATAGAGATCACCTATGACCACTGGTTGTATAGTCAAGAGCCATATAACAAGGTGCTAAGGTAACTGGGTTTGTGAGAAAAGAAAGTTAATGAGAGGTCTTGTCTGATAGCTACCTAGGATGAGAATGGGAAGAAAACAAAGTGGGACTCCTCTCAAAGATTCAGTGATAGGACACAAGCTGGAACACTTAAAAATCTGACTACATGTAAGAAAATACTTTTTCATGTGGGTAATCAATCAAGACCAGCAACAGGCTGTCCAGAGAAGCTGTGGAAATTACATGATTGGAGATATTCAAAGATCCTAATGACCTTAGGCTTAATTGAAAAAATATTTGAACAGGGCATTACATCCAAAATTATTCTGTGATTATATGATTCCATCTCTTACTTTCCAAATTATACACCACTTATAGCGATTCCCCCCAAAAATATATCCTACATTGGAGGACGTCTCTGTGTGAGTCTAGATGACAGTTGCATTGACTGTATATAATTGTGCTGCATAACAATTAAGTCAATTAGTTGTTCAGTTTTTAACCTGAAAAAGTTTACATATGTCTTGTAGGAGTTATTGTGTGGCTTCAACATGGAAGTGAAAATTTATTCTTTTGTTATTTTATAGATGAGAATGTATGAGCATAGAGAATACACTGCATGTTTAAATTAAAACAGCCTAATCTGATTATCTATCTGGTATAAAAGTTTTAGCCTACAGGTTTTGCAGCATCCTAGTTGAAGCTAATAGTGACTACTGTCCAACTCACTTAGACAAGCTGCTTAAAATATCTATGGGATGGTTTCTTTTCAACCATATGGAAAGAGTTGTCCTCTAATATTATGAGTTTTGTGTTCACTGGGTAAGAAAGAACTTAAATTAGTAACCTCATAAAAGAACAGATGTTCTTCTCGCAGGGCTACTCAAGTCAGCAAAAAACTAAGAATAATGTACATAAATGAATATCGAATTAGGATTTTCTTTTTTACATGCATGGCTAAATCCTTCTAATAATATGAATTAAACTGTGCTGTCCCCCTCTAGGTACATATAAAAATAGCAATGCTTCAAAGTGCAATTTTTTACTTCCCCTTTTTTCAGTTCTTAACATTTTTGTATTGTATATGATTATATATATATACATAAATATATAATATGTATTAAACAAGCAGTTTCCAAGTGTTATTTGTTTTTAAGGATAACACCCATTGATAACATGGAGACCAATAAATAAATAATATCAAATTACTTTTTCTGACACAAAAATAGGATAGAAAGATGTTGTGGAACAGTTTTCCTGAAGATGAAATGGATTTAAGTGTTACTTCTGGAACAATATATCTCTATGCTATTTTTAATATCAGATAGATATCATGAAAACAAAAGAAAAAGTCTGTTAAATAAATATGCCCCAGGATACTACTAATGCATGAATTTAGGGTAAACTTCACCATCATGACGGCATTTTATCTCAGCAAAGTGTTTTTGTTCATAATGATTGCAAATTGATCCCTAAAAAGAACCTATTTTCAAATCTGTTTAGCCAGAGACAATGATGGACTCATAGCTGTTTCATCTGAGAGACAGGCCACCTGACCCAAACTAACCGAAGAGGTATTCCATACCACAGCATGTCATGCCGAGTATATAAACTGGGGGCAGTTCCCCGGAAGGGAGAGATCACTGCTTGGGTCTGGTTGGGTATCTGTCAGTTGGTGGCGAGTGGTTGTATTCTCTTCCCTTGTTATTTCCCTTATCATTATTATTATTGGTGGTGGTAGTAGTGTTTTGTGCTACAACTTAGTTACTGGCCTGTTCTTATCTCAACCTGTGGAAGTTACATTCCTTTGATTCTTCTCTCCATCCCTCCAGAAAAGGGGGGAGAAAGGGGTGGGGGGGAGTGAGCAAACAGCTGTGTGGTTTCTGAGTTATGGCTGGTCTTAAACCATGACAGTTCTTTTTGGTCCAACATGGGACACAAAGGGTTGAGATAATGACAGATCTGACCAGAGTGTGTCTAATCATATTTGTGATAAGCAGTCATTTTTTCAGATTAATAGTCACTCGTCATAATGCTGATTTATTGAGTCTCAAAGTTGTTACTCTTGATCTCAGAGTTTCAGCATGTTGTACCTTACAGCCAGTATTTGCTGTTAGTGTTTACTGGCTGGAGGCCTTGGGCTAAGGTTCTTGTTTCATTGTACTTTATGGTAATGACTTGTAATACCATAGAATCATTGATCATGAAACTGATTTGGCTTGCATTCCCAGTGTGGCCACCACCTTTATACTTTGGGATGTATATAATGGAAATGCTTAGCAATGACACCTCTTTTTTCGCCTCCTCAGGTGGTTGACCCATGAAGGAGACATTTGCTTACCTTCCCAGCACCCCACTAGGCCATTTATAGCATCATTTGAGAGTTCTGAAAGTTTTGAACAGCCTTCAGGTACCATTGAGACCTGCCTGCTGATTGAGATGGGGATCACCATGTTGGCATGCATGCAGATTGTGTTTCACCCACAACCATTTCGTCTGATCTCAAAAGTTATGCAGAGTTGGGTTTGGGCCTTTTCTAGGGTTAGACAACAACATAGGAGGACCAAGAGATTTCCCCCAGAGGCTGGTCTTAAACCACAACATGCCTTCATTCATATGTCTATGTACATATGTACATATGGGCATATGTATATGTATAGGTCCAGCTTTCAGTTTTCCAGTTTAGTTACTGAAGATCCTGTCTGTTCAGCTTGTAGTGGCTGGTGAGAATTCCAGTTCTTTGCAATATAGAGTAGATGGCAACCTGAATCTCATCACACTCCACAGTTTAAGCTGACCAAAAAAAAACAACTACCATGCAACATGCTAAACTCACCTCTAGAGGCAGCAGGTTCAATTCGGTAGCTAACACATAGGTCACCAGAGTAGTTGAAGCTGCCCTCAGATACCCTATGTCCTACAGATGCTGCTAAAGTGGGGACAAGTCAATAAAAAAAAGACAATAAAATGTATTTCCATAAATACAATAGTAACAGAAGGCTAACTAGATTCTCCTTCCTTCATTGGATGTAAGGAGGGACATAGTGACAAAGGACGAGGAAACAGCTGAGATGCTTAATGCCTTCTTTGTGTCTGTATTTAATGGTAAGACCAGTTGTTTAGTTGTGCAGTCCCCTGAGCTGGAAGACAGACATGGGGATCAGAATGAAGCCTCCATAATCCAAAGGGAAATGGTTAGCAATCTCCTAACACTACTTAGACATACACAGGTGTATGTGTCTGGTTAAGATTCCCCCCAGGGGGACTGAAGGAACTGGTGGAAGTGATCACCAAGCCACTTTCAATCATTTATCAGCAGTCTTGCCTGACTGGAGGGGTCCCAGTTGACTAGAGCTTTGTCTGTGTGACCCCCATCTTCAAGAAGGGTAGAAGGAGGATCCAGAGAACTACAGGCTTGTTGGTCTGACCTTGGTGATGGGGAAGGTTTTGGAGCAGATTATCCTGAGTGCCATCACGTGGCATGTACAGGTCAACGTGATCAGGCTCAGTCAACATGGGTTTATGAAAGGTCTTGCTTGGCTAAAATCACCTTCTTCTATGACAGGATGCTCAGTGGATGAGGAAGAGTTTGTGGATATTGTCTACCTAGAAATTAGTAAAGCCTTTGACACTGTTTTCCACTGCATTCTCCCAGAGAAACTGGCTCTTCATGGCTTTGCTGTGGTTTCACCACAGCTGGCAACTAAGTACCATGCAGCTATGTTCAGTTTTGGGCCTCTCACTACAGTGAAGACATTGAGGTGCTGGAACATGTCCACAGAAGACCAGCAATAAAGCTGGTGAAGAGTCTAGAGAACAAGTCCTGTGAAGAGCACCTGAGGGAACTGGGGTTGTTTAGCTTGGAGAAAAGGAGGCTCAGGGGGGACTTTATTGCTCTCTACATCTACCTGAAAGGAGGCTGTAGCGAGCTGAGAGCTGGTCTCTTCTCACAAATAACAAACTATAGGATGGGATGAAATGTGCTAGGGAAGCACAAATGGATATTTGGAAAAAATTCTTCACTGAATCAAGCATTGGATCTGTCTGTTCAGGGAGGTGGCTGAGTGGGACATGGTTTAATGGTGGACTTAACAGTGTTAGGTTTACAGTTGGACTCAATGATATTAAAGGTCTTTTCCAACCAGAATTGTTCTCTGATTCTATTATGATCCTGTGTCCTACTGGGACAGTGTGTTCTTCCCCTTGCCCTGCTGTCCCACCTGCTCAAGTGCTGAACAGCAGTGGTGGTTGTAATGAATGCCTCTGGTCATGATGGCTGCATTTGCCTTAAAGTGGATTTGGGGAAGACAGATAACAACACAATAGCCAAGGGCTAATATGAGAACCTCTAACCATAGTTCTGATCAAGGTCTGACTTAAGCCACATTTGGTAGAAACTAACATCTGTAGTCAGGATGCAAATATGACTACAAGTCAATCATCTTACTCCATAAATAGTGGACAGCCCAGGGACTGTTGAGCTCTCCTGAATGGCAGCTGCTTCACACAAAGATCTCTCCTTGCATATGAACACCTCCCAGGGTTACTCCTTGAGGCTGAGAGGTTCCCTGTCCCAACAGATTCTTGGTAAGTGATTGATAGTATGATAAACCTTGAAAGCTAAGTGATATAAAGGATTGATAGTGCATATATAATCCTTTAGACATAAACTATTGACCAAGTCTGGGACTAGGAGTGGATCCAGCTGCATCTAAACTCCTCTCAGAGAAAGAGTTTAGAAAGGAAGGGGGTCCTTTCTGAACCTCAGTACTCAACAGGAGGGTCTGTCTGACAGTTTTGTCTGACACTCTCCTCTGTGCAGCAAATAATCAAGTGTATCTTTCCATCAACTCTTATTAAAGTGTAGTGTTTATTATCAAACTTAAGACTGGTAAAAGTCTTCTGCTTTTTTGGGGAGTGGAAGGTCAAGACGATGTAGAAGGCCATTGGGCATTGCAAATGGAACTAGGTTTGCCATTTAGGTGATTGGATTTGTACAAAAATAATTACAGGTAAATTTTTAATGGTTTTATTTCAAACTAATTCCTATTATTAGAATTATAGCCTTAATCTCTTAAGTTTAATTTATTTACTTATTCAGTCTACTTTTAGGATCCCATGTTTTGATATTTGTTTCCAAATATTCTTTGATGCTTGCTGTTACTTTATAAATTACAGAAAATTGCTTCATATTTTTCTATTTCAAAGAAATACATGGTAAACATAGCACTAAGTTCATAACAGCTATTAAGCATGCACAAACACACATAAAATATCACACTGCTCTCTTTTATACTGTATTCATCTTATTCTGTATTCCTTATAGGTTCTGAGAAAAACATTATATTAGGCAGTGAGGTCATACATTAAATTTGTGTTTCCTGTAGGCCATGAACTATTTTTACAGTGGTGGATCTAACCTTGAAGCCACACCCTCTAGACGCACTTCTATCTTAAGAACACATGTAAGTATGAAGTCTGAACTGCTGGAAGCAAAACCAGAATGGACTCTCAGCTGTGACAATGAGCTGAAATGTCATCAATGACTCTAGTCCTACTGCAGATAAAAAGAGAACACTTAAGATACAAAATATGATACTGAAATAAGATTAGATTTTTTTATGTCCACTGTGCATTTGATAGTGTAATGGGTAAGAAGACCACAAGCTTTTGGACATGGAAGCCCTTCTTCAGGTTTAAAATAGAAATAGCAGCCTTCAATCTGAATACTGTGAAAGAGAAATTGCTCTGGGTTTAACTTCATTATGTTAATCATTTAGACAAATTGAAGAAAAGACATCTTGCACCGGTGGAGCTGAGGGAGATGTGGGTGAGATTCCCAGCTCCTACAGGAAAAAGAAAAGCAGTTAATTATTACTTTTGCTGTACTGTAATGAAGAGGAGGATAAAGGCTAAGCAAAATCAGTATGCTATCAAACTGGCATCTCTACCAAGTCTGCAATTTTTAGTACCAAGAAGAACTATAATTTAGTCCACAGGCTTGTCTTTTGAGACTACTGTACACATCACCTTTGAATGAAGATTTGGAAGGCAGAGGGCAAGGTCTCCTAGCTGTAGCTACTGTTTGGTTTGCTTGATTTCAACATAGATATTCCATGAAGGCATTTGGAACATCAAATTAACTGTGAAATAAGAACATGTATGTGTGTTATCTGTGGATTTTGTTCTGCTTCTGTTGTGGGCGAAGGAGTAGGCGATGGAAAAGGGTGTGAGAGAGCTTGTCTTGAGTAAGCATGAAAAATTAAAATCTGGAAGGGTAAAATTTGCTTATATGGTACTGTTCTATCCCTCTCTCTGGGTGTGGGGAAAATGATCTCTGTGCAGTTCCCAGGAGAAACCACAAGCCCTCCACAGCTTGAAAATGAAACAACAATTAATTTTATTGTAAACTTCCCTAAGCTGTGTCGGAAGGAACAAAAGTCTTGGCAAGTTTTTATTCTTATAAAAGATCCAAAGTAGAGGGATAAAAGGAGAACAGGAAGAAAGGAGAGAAACCACCCCATGGTAATGTCTTCACTGTCAGTGAGCTGAAACAGTTTTAGCTGTAGTCCTTTTAGTTAGTTAGCCCACTGAGGTCCAGGGTGGAGGAGTGCAGCTGAAAAGCAGTTTCCTTTCTAAAGGGTCAGGTTCTTTTGGAATTCTCTCACAGATGTATACCCATCGTCATGATTGCGCATGCACTGTCAGCTATTCTGTAATGTTCCAGATGGTTGCAGGGGTACCTGGTAAGTCTCCAGACCCCATTTACTTTGTGCTAAGGTGCACAGGCATTGCAGCTGCTGTGTCTGTGCCACTGTCTCTAGGCAGACTGTTGCTGGGGCAGTTGATCTTCATGGCCCCAGAGAAGACAACACTGGAAAAAAATCCTGCCCACCTTTGTAGAGCAGGATCACTGCAAGCCACAGCCTGCTGCTCACCATGGACAGGTGCTCAGCCTCCCTCAGTTCAGTCTTCTGAGGTTTTTGAGATACACACAAAAAGGGTCACTTGACCATCGCAAATACTGGATCAAGATTTCCTTAAGTGATATTGGATTACACAGGTCAGTCAGACTACCCCAGGAAGTTGTATTTTTGTGGTCTGCTTCTAGGATTTCAGGTTATGGGTTAAATGAGTATAACAACCTGTGGCTGAGTATTTTACAGTCCTGAATAGTGTAAATTTTGAGTGAACACCAGAGTTCAGAATAGCACTTAAGGTCTGTGGTAAACACAACTGAAGTTTCATACCCTCAAAACATACATAATTTATGCTGCATCCCACTGTTATTTTGCCAGTCCCTCCTCTTCCATCACATCAAGCATAAACTACTTCAGAAGCTGCTATGATCTCTTACTCACTTAAAAAATTCCATTTGCTCCATTGCTTTAGGGCTCAGTGGTGGCTCATAAGTATATTTTTGCCACCTCCAGCAAGTTACCAGAAGTCCTCAGCAGCTGTTCAATACACTTCATTGTTGTGATGACTATGCTATGGTTATCTGCCGTTCTAAAGATCAGCCTAGTATGTTTTTTATCTCTGTACCTTCTCTCTTTCTTGCTATCACACATCTTATACTGAAGTTTTAAGTAAATTTGGGAAATAGTTATCTTCCCCAATTTCATAAAGTTTAGTCCCAGTCATATATGTTAAAATATATTTTGATTCTCATGGTTAAGCACTGTGGGAAATAATCAGAATGAAGCTATTACTGGAAGTTGCTAGCACATAAATCTTAGGAAAGTTTCTTCTGATTTGCTTGAGATTTTTGCCACTTAGTGTATCCTTGAGGAGTTAAGAAGAAGGTTAGAAATATATGTCATAAAATATGAGGAGCAATATTAAAACTGTCATGTCATGACATCTGTACATTTCAGCTTTCTAAAGTCTATGGTTATTTGTGTCTAATGAGCAAGTGTGTCACAGTCATAAAAGGTAATCTACCATATACGGAACAGTTTGATAGACTTTCTAGTGGATACAAGATGAAGAGAAAGAGGAACCCCTGAATCTTGAAGAAAATGGTGGGTCTTGTAATATATTCCATCCAAAAGATAGAATACCAAAGTAAACTCATACACAAAGTAAATACCCAAGCACTTGATACTCCAGTTTGTGATTTTTTTTTTTAAGTCTTAATGGTAATTTCTAAAGTTTCACATGCATAAATATGGAAAAAGACTTGACATGTCAGTCATCAATATGATGCTTGAAAACACTGTTTAAAAATAATCCCATCGAGGTGATCTCAGTCAAGATGCTTGATATTGTTACTGGCTTAATACATAACAGGATGAAAGTGATTTGTCAAAATGAATTGGTGAATTTCAAGACGCAGTAGGGTAGAAATTTTAATCTCCTAAAATGGCAAGTGTCATTTGCTGCCCACTTGAAATTACTGTGGCATGTAAGGACTAGTAAATCATGATAAACCAATGAATACTGCTTGATTATTTAATATTAATTGTGGAATGGTCCTGAGATTGGAAATAATACCTTTATTATCTTCCTCTGAATAAAGCCAAGAAAAAATAACTCTCTCCATTAGTGTCTCAGTCATAGCTGTTCATTGGTAGCCCAAAAAAGGCACATAATGCTTCCAACTTTTTTTAATCACCGTCTACCCATCTACCCTGCAAATAAGCACCATACATTTTTGCTTTACTGAAAGAGTGTCAACTAGTCTTGACATACAAAACTACTTAACACTGTTGATTTTGTATTGTGGAACTAAAAATTACACAAAAAACCCAGCATTCACCTGTTTCAAAAGCACCAGACCACACCATGGACATTTATTGTAGCTTTTTCTTCTCTGTTGCACTTTCTGAAAAGGAAGATTTTTCTTGGAAATACCCTGAATAGTTCTAAATAATTCAGGTAGCTGCAAATTGGAAAGTATGCCAGATAACATGCAAAGCTTACAGGATTTTTCCCCTAGCACTTCAATAGATAAATTCTATTAGGAAGTGGCATGTAGCTGCTGATGCTCTTAGACCTGGAACAGGAGCTATCATGATACTGGCACCTGATTCAATCATTAAATCCAGTTGTCTAGGTATCCACCTGCAGCTACACAAAGCACCCCATTATTCCCTCTTTTGATCCTAGAAGCAGATTTGACATCTGGAGTATGCTAAGAACAAGAGATTTAGTTTATAATTTATTTAGACCGCAGCTTGCAGTGGTCCAACACAGGGCTGCCCAGCAGGGCTTCCCAAAAAAGTTCCAGTCAACCAACCTGTATATCCTATCTCCTTACCCTGTTTCTTGAGTATCCTTGTTGTTTCCTTTGTGCCTCCCTTTCTCCTTTCAGCTCTCCTCCAAATAAATAACTTGACACTAATTATGTTTTCACCATTGTTCTCATCTTTGATGCATCTGTATACAGTCTTCATAGATCTGATATTGCAACAGTCACAAACACATACACATATGTGTATACATATCATATTATTCTTATTTTTTTATAAATTATAATGTTATTATACATTATTGTATATCATCATATTGTAGACCACCTAGACAGGATGAATCTACAGAAGGGGCAGTTACCCCATGAGAAGTGTTAAGGATGTTGTTAGGTTATATAGAGAGAAAGAAAGGTAAAGGCACAAATGGAACTAAATCTGGCCATAAAAGATAATAAAAAAATATTTTTCCAATACATTAGCAACAAAAGGAGGGCCAAGAAGAACCTCCATCTTCTGCTGGTTATTAGGGGAAACCTAATGGTTGAAGATGAGGAAAAGTCTGAGTTACTTAATGCTGCCTTTGCATCTGTCTTTAATAGTCACACCAGCCATCTTCAGGGTACTCAGTTCCCTGAGTTGGATGACCATATTGACTGACGGTGCACTCAATCCTCTCATCCAGATCAGCAGTGAAGATACTAAACAACACTGGTCGTGACATTGAGCCCTGAGGGACACCACTAGTGACTGGTAGCCAATTAGATGTAATGCCATTTACCACCACTCTTTGGGCTCATCCATCCTTCCAGTTTCCACAGCAAAGAATCCTCCTATCAAGGCCATGAGCAGCCAATTTCTCCAGGAGAACACATATCAAATGTTTGAGACAGTATCAAATGCTTTACTAAAGTCCAAATAGAAAATGTCCATGGCCTTTCCCTCATCAACTAGCTGGGTCACTTTATCATAGAATTAGGTTGAGTTTCTGAAGGAGTTATTTACACAACTTCACTTTACCTGTGAGATAATGGCCACATCACACTAGAACTCATCATCTGATTGACACAGCTTAGTAGCAGCAGAGCAGAGACAAAATCTTTCCATCAAAGAAAACATTGAGAAATTGAAAAAAAAGGGGACAAACCCTGCTATGATTTTGTAGTTAGTTTCTAAAGGATGGAAACAGATGTCAAAAAAGACTGAATACCTTTCTGTTGCCATCATCCAAAGTGGATGAGAATGGAACTAGCGCACGCAGTAACCTCAGCAGATGTCCCTCTTATACAAACTGAATTTTTCCATTTGCTGTAGAAGCTAAACAACCTGTTGGCAGTGCAAGTATCAAAGTAGCATAAAGCATGAAGTAAATTCCTATACATAACCTGAGCTATAGCTTTCAATCTGGTATTTTTTGTGGATTGTTTTGTTGATGATTTTTTTTTGTTTGATGTGGGGTGGTAATTTTTTTAAAAATATTGTCATGTTTTATAGATCAACTGCAAGAGGTTGCTCACCCTCATGAATGAATCAATACAGTGCCTGAGAGGTGTAGAAAAGAATTCATAATTACGAGGCCATAGAAAGCACTCTGCAGCCTCACTCCTTTCAAGTACAAGTTTGATAAAATGATCAAGTGGCTTAGTTAATCAGGAAACTGATTACCCAAATCAATTGAAACACTGCTTGGCTTGTCTCCCAGCAGCTATTCTTGGCTCTAGATTTCAGTTAGTATTTTCTTTCCCTTCTGTCGTGGTTTAAACCCAGTTTCTACTCCCTCCCCCTCTTTCTTTCCTCCCCCCCAACATCCTTCCTCCCTGCTCCCGGAGGGATGGGGAGGAGAATTGAAGGAATGCAACTCCCACAGGTTGAGATAAGAACAGCCCAGTAACTAAGGTATAACACAAATCACTTCTTCTGCCACCAATAATAATAACGATAAGAAAATAACAAGGGACAAGGGTATGATACCACCTACCGAAAACGAGCCCAACCGAGAAGTGTGAATGTCCTTCCGGGTAACTCCCCATCACCTCCCTGGGCACGACGCACTGTGGTATGGAATACCTCTTTGGTTAGTTTGGGTCAGGTGTCCTGTCCCTGCTTCCACCTGGCCTCCCCTCCTCCCTGGCAGAGCATGAGCCTCAGAAAGTCCTTGGTCAGAATAAACATTACTTAGTGACAACTAAAACCACTGGTGTTATCAGCTATGTTCCCAGGCTGAGAGACATAAAAACNCTGCTTCCACCTGGCCTCCCCTCCTCCCTGGCAGAGCATGAGCCTCAGAAAGTCCTTGGTCAGAATAAACATTACTTAGTGACAACTAAATCCACTGGTGTTATCAGCTATGTTCCCAGGCTGAGAGTCAAAACATAAAAACTGCATCAGCTACTAAGAAGGAGAAAAATTGACTGCTACTGCTAAACCCAGGACACCCTCCTTTGCTGCTACTGTGGAAAGTATGGTCAGAGAACATAGACTATTTTATTTTTCTGTAAGATGCTTTAGCAAGGAGCTGGGTTCTGGCATTACAGCAGATATCAACTGGTGAAATAAGCCAGACATTTCTTGCACTGTTGTTAAAGCTCTTCTAAATATTGACTGGAGTCTCTTCAGGGTCAGCTGTGCAATCAATCTTCAGATTCCCCAGAGGCCTCTTTATCTGTTCTCTGATTCATCCCAAATGTAGAAAATAAAACAATGCCAAAAATTAAGAACGAAAGAATATAATCATGCTTCTCCTGTCTTAGAATAGTTTACTATATATACATTAATTGTCCCAAAACCAATAGCTTGTAGATGTACATTGACAGAAAGCTAAGTAAAACACATCAAGACATGACTTAATATATTGTGAACATACACTGTTTCTAATTGGGCTGCACAGTAGGAGCTAAAAATGGATATAGCAAATGTTAAAGAAATTTGCTCCTAAACAGCAATGTTGAGGATCTACAGTTCCTGTTTTGTGTTATGGAAACATATATGTTCAAACTCTTTGAAAACTAGTCCCATTCAGTTCAGGATTCTGAATTCAAGCTATTAATTTCTTAATTATAACTTATTATGTAAGATTTTTAGGATAACCTTTGAGATTATATTCCTGATTGTGCTTTCTTGGTTTTTGGGTTGGGTTTTTGTTTTTGGGGTTTTTTTTGGTTTTTGTTTTGTTTTGTTTTTTTTTCCAGGAGTAGGAGAAGAATTGCTGACAAATAGAAAAATCCAGTTAAATAGGAAATAATTTGTTGTAATACCATGATCATGGGAGTCATGGGAGAACTCAAGTGCTGGTTACACTGACATTTCTAGTTCACAGCACTGTACCTTTGCATTAGAACCATAAGTTCACATCCAAAAATAGTCCAGAACAAGATTCACAAATAGAAAAGAGGCTGAATTGCAGCAAACCAAATTAAAAAACTGCTGGAGCCTGCAATATTATAAAGTATTTGCAGGACTCACTTCTTAGTCTCATGAATCCCACTTGTTACTTCCTAAGGTCACTGGCAAATTCATAGCATTTCAATGCTATCTGTTCTCAAAAGGAAATAAGTAAAGAAATTAAAATTCCATTTTGGAAAAATTTTCTATCAGTCTGGGGAAGTGTTCTAGATATAATCAAAATATGAGAAACACCAGTCACCTCCAGAAGATGTCACAAAGTAAACTTTTTGAAAACGGCAATGCATATTTCAGATTTCACATTGACAGTATTGACATAACCAATACAGTATGTTATAATCAGGTATGGAAGCATCTCAGAAACACTCTCTCATATTTCAAAAGCAGCTCTTTATATCTGCCAGTGGGTTCAGCAAAGAGGCAGGAAAATGAACTTTCATTGTGCTACACATACTGTAGAAAAACTCCTTGAGCTAATTTACTTTGGAATAAATTATTCATTTGTCACTGCCTGGAAACACTGACATGATTGAAAAAGAGGTGAGATTATAACTAGTTCAAGTGTCTCTGTGTATTGAGATGAACCGAATGGTTTGGTTATCTAAACTGAAAAAAAGAGACCAGTTAGCAAGCTGGTTTTTGAAGTGCTGCATATATTTAAACCCCAAGAAGTCATGTCAAGTAGTTAACTTGCATTTCCTCTGGAAAAGCATTAGGATAGGGAAGCTTTGTTTGCCCTAGAAATATTTAAATATGCTAGTTCTGCGCTGAATTGTAGGCTCAGCAGATTTTCACGGGGGTAATGCTCGGTAAAGTAGTATTGATAGAGTTGCAGGTAAAAGCTATGTGATTCAAGCTGTTTAATAAGGATCCAAGCAGTTTAAAGATTTATTAATGATGTATAATTCATTGAAAATCAGTGAGCTATATAATCAGAATCAATATCAACAATACAAGAGCTAAACCATGACATTAAAAACTTAAAAATCAAGCAATTAAAATGCTAGCGTTATGGAATTTGTGCCATTAGGAAACTAAATCTCTGCTATACTGAAAGGTATGACAGAGGTCTTGAATATTTAATTGGCACTGAAACAAAGACGTAAGAACATCTGCTAAAGACACTCAGTCTAGTTTATATGTCTGGCTTGCCCTAAAATTGTACCTACTTTGTTAAGAAAATCCTGGGTATTCATACTTCATAACTACTTAGTGGAATAAGAGTAGCGCTATTGAAAGCCTTCATAGAGTAATTCTGGCCAGTTAAGTTCAGGCATTCAAATAAAACAGATAGGATAGACTTTTGGACCTCTTTAAAGTCACCCAGCTCTCTCTCCACTGAATATGTGTAATAAAAGCTGCTAGATACAAAACTTTAGGCAAAAGCCTGGACATCTAAGAGGCAGTGTAGATCACGCTTAGTATTCTAATATTTAATATTTAATTAATACTTAATTCAATATTATAAGAGTGACATCAGTCCCAATCAAACAACATATTATGTAAGATTATTAGGATAACCTTTTAAATTATATTGCTGATTGTGCTTTCTTGAATTTTCTTTTTCTTGGAAGCAAGGGAAGATTTGCTGACAAACAGAAGAATCCAGCTAAACAGGAATTAATTTATTGTAATACCATGCTCAATTTCTATGTCTGATCAAAGCAGATGATCACAGTAATGCCTTTTAGTCTTGTAGATCTTTAAACAAACATATCTTTAGAGAAATTCAGAGTAGATATAAGGTTAAGAGTGTGGCTAGCTGATATATGACTGATACTCCACTTTCTTATATGATAATAGATTTAGGCATATATGGCAGTATGTTATAAACACTGGAATCCATTAGAAAAAATCTCCTTTTATAGCTCACATATATATTTCTTTCTCTGTAAAGAAAATCCCAAAATGCTTAAGAGAACAATAAAAAGATGTTTTTCTTAGCATGCACTTCATTGTGTATTTTTGTCAAGTACATATGCCGATATCAATAGATTGATTGTTCAAAACCAGTCCCTGAGAATCCAACTTACACAATATATAGCTTTAGTTTCAAAGAATATTTTCTATTGTATGCACTGGCATTTAGCAATAAAATCTGCTCTATTGTATGATAACTTCACTTTATCAAAAATTCTGTTCTGTATTTTATAAGAATTTCAAATTTCCACATTTGCATAAGCACAGAATAAATTAAATTTAGTTAAGATATACAATGGGCTTACATAATTTAAGTAGAATTTAGGTACATAATTAAGATGAGAATCCTTTTTTTTTTTTTATAAAATAAAGGTANTTCTGTTCTGTATTTTATAAGAATTTCAAATTTCCACATTTGCATAAGCACAGAATAAATTAAATTTAGTTAAGATATACAATGGGCTTACATAATTTAAGTAGAATTTAGGTACATAATTAAGATGAGAATCCTTTTTTTTTTTTATAAAATAAAGGTATGAAATGTTCACTAGAAAAACAAAAATTTTTTTTCACATAAAGCTATTGGACATCATCTGAAACATGAGCATTTGGGATTCAAAAAAAGGGGAATAGACTGGACAGTAACAGGACAAGGCTTTTATGTGATCTGTCAGCAGCAGCAAGCTTTGATGCTTTAATGTGGTGCTACTTGAGATTGCTTTTTTTCAGCTATCTAACTTGGCCTTTAAGCTTTAATTCCAGAAAAGTAGAGCTATCACATGTAACAACCACCAGGCGTGTTACCCATGTTCTCTGGGCTGTTTCAAGCAGTACTTAATAACTGCATTCACAAGGCTGCATTGAGATGTACTGGCTCCATGACATCAGCCTCTGTGTGCTTTGCGGAGGCCCTCAGTCATCTATAGTGGCAATGGATGTTTACTGTTTAGGCACCAAATAGTTTCCTTGGCTTTTACCACGGTCTGTAGGAGAAAAACTAAATAACATTTCTGGAAGTTATTTAGCTTATTCAAAAATAGAACTCTAAATTAAATCAGATTAATTGTAGCTACAGTGGTATATTTTTCTCCTTAGAATTTGTGTATAGAATTGCATATGTCAGTGAAATCTAAAATTATCTGAGACAATTGCTACTGCACATAATAATGTATCAAGAGGTCCATATCTCCAGATATTTTCAGAACATGCATATCACAAGCAGTACTGAGGTCCATTTCAAAAATTAGCTTTGGCATTGTTAAGCTTGTTTGAAAACACACATAGCGGTATCTTTATTTAAAAGTACTCAGACAGAAAAAAATGTAAAGCCAGGATTGCTTCAAAACCAAAGGAAGGTGGGGAGGAGGAAGGGAAGTGGGACAACTAGGAGAAGATTTTACCAGCAAATTATAGAATACAGTCAGGAGAAGGAAGATGCAAATCTTATTTTCCTGTTGAAGGTGGACAAGAATGTATATCTTACTGGAAATGAAGGAGTATCCTGGGTTGAGCAGTAGCAGTCACTTTTCTTCTTCATAGTAGCTGGTGCAGCTGTGTTTTGACTTTCAGTTGGGAACAAAACAGATAACAGGAATGTTTTTAGTTTTACTCTAACCAAGGACTTTGTAAGCCTCATGCTCTGCCAGGGAGAAAGGGAGGCTGGGAGAAAGCAGAGACAGGACACCTGACTCAAACTGACCAAAGAAGTATTCCATATTCTGGATAGGCTGTGTAACAGCGGACATTTTGTGAGCAATCCAGAGGCCTTGGTGTAATGCAGCCTGCCTGAGAACAGAAACGGAGTCGAGATAAACTGAAGGCCGTGGATTAGGGAGTAAAAGAAACACCAGCTGTAAGAACTCAGAGGTAGGCGGAGGAGAGGGGGAGCTGAGAAGTTCCTGGGGCTCAAGTTCCCAGGGCAGTGTTATCCAATCCTAGCATTGCTAAGGGTTAAGGTGTCCCAGTGTGGGTAAGGTAGTGCAATCTTTAACTAATGATATGAGGCATAGCAACGCAACTGACCAATTGTATTAAGCTAAGTAGTTATGTGATATAATGGGGATGTAAGATTAGGTATAAAAGTAAGCTGTGTGACCCAATAAAGTCTGCATATTGATCATATTGGTCTTCGTGCATTCTTCCCTCACCGGAATCTCCGCCTACACCATACCATAGCGCATCATGCCCAGAATGTAACTGAGAGTTACCCGGAAGGGCGAGTTCTCTGGGGGGCTGGAGGAGGTATTCAGTCGGTGCTCAGTGGGGATGGGGTGTGGTGAGTTGTCGGTGGTTGGTGAGATGCTGTATTCTTTTCCCTTGTTATTTCCTTTATCATTATTATTAGTAGTGGTAGCAGTAATGATTTATNGGGCTGGAGGATTCAGTTGGTGCTCAGTTGGGGTGGGGTGTCGTGAGTTATCAGTTGGTGGTTGGTGAGATGCTGTATTCTTTTCCCTTGTTATTTCCTTTATCATTATTATTAGTAGTGGTAGCAGTAATGATTTATGTTATACTTTATTTACTAAACTGTTTTTATCGCAAACTTTGGGAGTTGCATTCTTCTGATTCTCCTCCCCATCCCTCTGGAAGCAGGGGAGGGCAAGAAAGAGGGCTTGAGTGAGTGAATGAGCTGTGTGGCTGGGTTTAAACCAGACAAGGAGAAATAAAGAAAGGGCCTTCACTGTGTTACCTAGTTCTTATATTTGGATTTGAAAAATTTCAAACCAAAAATTCCCTAGATTTAAGGTTTCTTATCATCTGACAGAATGTTGGACCTTTTGCAGTATGCAAAGAATATTATCTGCTGCTTTTTTCGAAATAAAAGATTGGGTTAATCATGTGTTGCTGTAGATACAACTTAGCCAAGTCAAAACCAAACAAATCAACCAACCAGCCACTCAGAATTTCATATTCGTGCTTCATTTAGTTTCAGTATTTCCCATTTTTCCATTTATCTATTCATTCAGGAAACATAATATTCTAATCCATTTTTGTGAATCCTGCCTTTAAAAAACTTAACACCTATTATAAATTTATTATACACCAGTTGAAAACACTTCTGTGTGCCCTGCTTTCCTTTGGTTTCAGATCTCAAACTTGATGCTATTGAATAATGCCTATAATAATGAATTAAACAACCTGACATTTAAATATCTACTTACTGTACTGTTCTGCAAGCTAGTTAACATTTCTTATATTCCACTGGGGGTAAATTATTTTTAATTCATGTTTATGAAAATATTTCTTGGGAAAGATATTTACTTGTGAAACTCAGTTTTGTAGGTTTAACTACTTGTATTCTTTACTCTTAGTAGTTCTGTTTATAATGTAATGAAACTAAGGTAAAAGACTATCTCTAGCATTGCAACAATGCAATGTTCATCCTGTGGTACAAAGGTGTTAAAGATTGCCCTTATAAATGGTAGTTGCAATGTTATAACAGTCATGCTAAAACTGTACAATTAGAAAATTACCAGGAGAAAGTACATTCTGAATTTGGCTACTACAAAACTTACTGGCTTTTGCCAACCTGGAATACTATGGTGATTAGAAAATCTACTTGTGGTGTAGCAAAGCCAGCTTGGTCTGCAATCAGCCAATTCTATTTCTATAACCAAGAACTTATTTCAACCTATTACAACCTATTTCCAAGTTAATAATGTCATGCCACTTCCACTGTGCTGGAAATATCTATTCTCATACATTAAGGTATTTAAACGGAGATTTCTATGCCAGTATCCAGCTAGATATTTGATTGACTTTCCTAGACATCATTACCTGGTGCAGTCTGAAATGTCTTAAGATATCCAAGAAATCCACAGGAGGCTGGCAAATATGACAGTGAACCAGTGGTGGCCTTGTGTATTTCTGAAATGCATGTGGAAGCTTGGCAGATGTTCTGGATATCTCAAATGAAACTGTAAAACTATGTTAGAAAACAATCACATAGAAATATTTACTTAGAATAAACTGAATAACATTCTCTGCTCCATCACCTGCTCTCAGTGATCAGCTGCTCATCTGAACCCTAGACATTCTTCCTCCATTATACAATCTGAAACACCTAGTTGTGCAAAGACCTTATATACAAACACTTAAAATTAGATGTGATTTCTAACTCACTTGTCTTGATAGAAATGCAGTTTTTTCTAGTGTGTTTTGAAACTTACGTGTTCACACCCTTTCCTCCCAAAATGCATTGAAATACAGCTCTGTAGTTAACAGTATCAAGTGATTTTAAATATTCACATTTTTATTCCATTTCTTATTTGAAAAATAAAAGAAAAAGAGAAGAAACAAAAGCAATTTTTCACATGCTGTTAAAACATAAAATTTTATTTGCCATTAAACCTAAATTTGAATTTCTCCTTCTGTAGCCTGTAAGTGGTGTTTATTTTTCTTATATATCTTTCAGTTAGTGGAGTACAATTAGATAATATCCTCTCAACATTAAACCTATACAGTCATCCAGATTATTAAAATCCTACACTACCCTACACTATATGTATTGACCTGCAAAATGGTTATTAGAATCATAGAATAGATAGGGTTTGAAAGGACCTTAAGATCACCTAGTTCCAACCCCCCTGACTTAAGAAGGGACACCTCACACTAAACCATGCCATCCAAGGCTTCATCTAACCTGGCCTTGAGCACTGCCAGGGATGGAGCACTCACAACTTCCCTGGCCAACCCATTCCAGTGCCTCACCACCCTAACAGGAAAGAATTTCTTCCTTAGATCCAATCTAAACCTCCCCTGTTTAAGTTTGAACCCGCTACCCATTGTCCTGTCACTACAGTCCCTAACGAAGAGTCCTTCCCCAGCATCCCTGTAGGCCCCCATCAGATACTGGAAGGCTGCTATGAGGTCTCCATGCAGCCTTCTCTTCTCCAGCCTGAACAGCCCCAACTTTCCCAGCCTTTCTTCGTATGGGAGATGCTCCAGTCCCCTGATAATCCTCATAGCCCTCCTCTGGACTTGTTCCAACAGCTCCATGTCCTTTTTATGTTGAGGACACCAGAACTGCACACAATACTGCAGGTGAGGTCTCCCGTGAGCAGAGTAGAAGGGCAGGATCACCTCCTTCGACCTGCTGGTCACGCTCCTTTTGATGCAGCCCACGATATGGTTGGCTTTCTGGGCTGCGAGCACACACTGCCTGCTCATGTTCATTTCCTCATTTACCACCACCCCCAAGTCCTTCTCTGCAGGGTTGCTCTGAATCTCTTCTCTGCCAAACCTGTAGCTGTGCCTGGGATTGCTCCCACCCAGGTGGAGGACCTTGCACTTGGCATGGTTANCTCATGTTCATTTTCTCATCGACTTCCACCCCCGGGTCCTTCTAGGCAGGGCTGCTCTGAATCTCTTCTTTGCCCAACCTGTAGCTGTGCCTGGGATTGCTCCGACCCAGGTGTAGGACTTCAAGGTCCCTCTGGATGTCATTCCTTCCCTCTATCCTATCCACTGAACCACACAGCTTGGTGTCATTGGCAAACTTGCTGAGGTCGCACTCAATCCCACTGTCCATGTCAGCAACAAAGATATTGAACAAGATCAGTCCCAACACTGATCCCTGAGGGACATCACTCATCACTGGCCTCCAGCCGGACACTGAGCCATTGACCACAACTCTTTACATGTGGCCATCCAACCAGTTCTTTATCCACCAAGTGGTCCACCTATCAAATTGATGTCTCTCCAATTTAGAGACAAGGATGTTGTGTCGGACAGTGTCAAATGCTTTGCACAAGTGCAGATAAATGACATCAGCTGCTCTACCCCTGTCCATCAGTTCTGTAACCCCATCATAGAAGACCACCAGATTGGTCAGGCAGGATTTCCCCTAATGAAGCCATGCTGGTTGTCACCAAACACTTTGTTGTTTTTCATGTGCCTTAGCATGCTTTCCAGGAGAATCTGCTCCAAGATTTTGCTAGGTACTGAGGTGAGATGGACTGGTATGTAATTAAAAAATATGCTAGACTGATTTGTGTGTTCTCTTATATAATTTTATAAAATAATAGCAAAAACAAGGAGTTGCATTGAAAACATTTTCAGTAATGTGGTATTCCCATTATTATAACATCAATAGTTATGGATATGAACACAGATGTTGGAATTTTGTTTTACAAAAAGAGGTGTTGCAATCTAGCACTCAGTTTATGAAATGCCATCCTTATCTTTTTATTATTTGTATTTGAACTACTAAAACATAATACAAAATCAACTTGCTACTGGTAGAAAGAATGTACTTCTGTAGCAGGTAATACATTTTAAAGAGTTCTTAAAAAGGTCATTCATTTTAAAATGCAGCATATTCATAATCTGAAACAAGTTCTTGTGTTGTTCTAGTTGAAGGTTATCTCATCAAGAGATTGAAAATTCTTCATTCAGGCACATTTTATTTATTTTTTTTCTGTAACTGCATTTTAATCATATATTTTTTCTCTTTCCTCCGCATTGGTAACGAATAAGATGTAGGCTGTTGCTAGTCAGAGACAATAAAAGACAAGAGAGGCCAAAGATAACTTCAATGAGGTTAACTTGATTTATTCCATACAGACATTTTTCCATATGCTTTATTCTGTTTGCTCTTTTCTTGTATTTGCTTTCCATATGGCAGTCCCTCCTCCCAAAACCTGTTTCCCTGAGATTTTTGAAGAGTGAATGAAAATGTGGATCTACAGGCAAGATTTGTAATTACAAATTTTTGAGGACAGGAACTGATGATGAAACTTCTCATTTTACAGCCTAAATAATAAAAGAGATCCTTTACTCCTATTCAGGTAATACATCAGATTATGGTTTTACTTATTCAAAATGTTAAAGTACATGGAGAAGATCAAAAAGTAGATTGTAAAAGAAAGTTCATTTGTGTTAGGAAATGAGTCACAGGTACAGATACAGAAAACAAAGAGGTCCAGAAATACGTACTTATAGACATCACTAAATCTAGTTGAAGTATGTCTCTGTTTTATCAGGTTGCAAGATGGCTATCATCATCTTTGAATATGAAGTCCTTTACTTATTGCTTCGTTTTCTGAAATTATTGCTAGATTTACTACTGCAACTTTCTTGTGTTGTATTTTCTGATCTTGTATCCTCTTGTATCCTGTTATTCTGCCTCAAAGACCACAAAATCTCAGCACAACATCCTTACATGTATATCATACCAATCATCTCAGGTATTTTACATCATCACACATACACCTACAATGTTTTTGTCTTACTTTTTGACAATACTATTTTTCCAATTACCCATCTTCTGCTTCTAGTTTCTTTTGCTTATACCAACGGTTTTCTGTTGTTGTTGTTTTAATTTGTCGTTATTATTTATTCAACAATACTCTTGGAGTGTTTGTATACCAGTATTGTGTCATCAGACTTCTATTGTCCCGTAAAACATCATTTGTCCTTTTTGAGGAAAATAAAAAAAAAACCCACAAACAAACATATTCAATGTCACTTTGTGGCGTATTTTTTTAAATTGCTCCCAGTTACAACGTAAGATGATTCATAGAATCATAGAATAAGAAAGCCAAGTTTTCAAATGATTTAATGCTTCAAAAATTTCAGCAAAGAAATTTTCAGTAGAGTGATTTTGTCTAAAGTACTTCTCTTTTTTTTTTTTTTTAATTGAACTTTTGTAAGCAAATAAGCACCTGGAATAAGGTTGTGAATTTAATTATAGTCCTTCAAAATGCATAGTTCCTTCTTTTTTTTTTTTTTTTATAAAAATTTTTTCTTT
>NDXB01013011.1:220166-237862 GCA_002631895.1 Agapornis roseicollis | reverse complement strand
TTCAAAATTTATATTTCCTTTTTTTTTTTTTTTTTCATAGAAATATCTTTTTGTCTCTGCTTCCAATACAATTTTTAAATTATGGTTGTTTACAGTAGAATGTTTCACTCAATAGTAATGTTTTGTCTTAACATGAAGAACTATGTAATGGCACTGTCTCAGTAAGACTCTTTCTTATGAACTGTTAAACTAAACAATCCATGCAAGAAACTGTTTCTATGTTTTCCATCTAGATCTTGGGCATGGTTTTCCAGCAGTAGATGGAACTTGAGTCAGAGATACAATGTTCCTTTGAAAATCACATATCTTATTATAACATTGGTCTTGGCAGTAAAAATTCTGTTCCCTGTTTTCTCTCTTGGTCCGACAGTGTTCTCAGGTGTCATTTGTATTGTTTCTCCTCAAGTGCTAATTCTGTCTCTCAGGACTCTTTTACTGATTTCCTCTCCTTTTATTATTTTCTAGTACCCCTTTCTTTTAACTGATAGTTCATGGTTTCTCAGAAGCACAATCACAGTTAAAACACTTCAGTTCTAATTAAATTGAAACACAGTATTTAGACGATAGGTTTTAAGAGACAAAAAGAACATACCTTAAAAAAAAAAGTCTATTTTTAAGCCATTTAAGATGTAACATTCTCTGTTAGGTTACTTGGTTCATCACCTCAGTCTGACAAGACAATTGAACAAATACCCCAATTAATTTTTTTTCTTTTCTTTTAGTAAATACTATCATTTGAAAATAGTCTGCTTCAACAGCAACAAAAATTGTCAGCTGGCAGTTATCCCAACAAGTTATTTTCACACTGGCAACAACTCTGACAGTAGACAGTTCCTGATAATCACCAGTCATTGTTTGGCTGAAGCAACTTAGAGATCTACAAGACCTGGCAAACAGAACCAAGAAAAAAAATTAAAATGGGGAAATAAAAAAATGGGGAGTGACTAAAAACCAGCTAGCTCAAAACCAGTCATGGTAAAATGAACTAACGTAGAACAGGAAATATAATCAGGGACTTTTTGAGGCTAAAAATAAATGGCTTTCATTCTACCCACACAGTCTGTTTATATACCTATCGCATTTAGTGGAAATTAAAAGTCACTTTGAGATGACAATTCATCCCACATATTTCAGGATGGAATGAATTGCCTTGAAGGAACAAATCATGTCTACATCTTCTATTCAGTACAAAGTAACCTAGTGTCCTGGATTGAGCAGTAGCAGTCATTTTTTCTTCTTCATAGTAGCTGGTGCAGCTGTGTTTTGACTTTCAGTTGGGAACAAAACTGATAACAGGAATGTTTTTAGTTACTGCTTGAATGTTTTACTCTAACCAAGGACTTTGTGAGCCTCATGCTCTGCCAGGGAGGAAGGGAGGCTGGGAGAAAGCAGAGACAGGCCACCTGACCCAAACTGACCAAAATGGTATTCCATACCACAGCACATTGTGCCCAGGATGTAACTGAGAGTTACCCAGAAGGGCGAGTTCTCTGGAGGGTTAGAAGAGGTTTTCGGTCGGTGCTTGATGGGGGTGGGTTGTGATGAGTTATCTGTCAGTGGTTGGTGAGATGCTGTATTCTTTTCCCTTGTTATTTCCTTTATCATTACTATTATTGGTGGTAGCAATAGTGATTTGTGTTATATCTTAGTAAATTGTTCTTATCTCAACCTGTGGGAGTTGCATTCTTCTGATTCTCCTCCCCATCCCTCTGGAAGTGGGGGAGGGCAAGAAAGAGGGGTTGAGTGAGTGAACGAGCTGTGTGGTTGGGTTTAAACCACAACACCTAGACAAATGATTTGGATTATATCCCTACTTCTTAATGACTAAAGTTTAGGCAAAATGAATTTTACATCAATTCCATAATGTGAATAAAATTTTGGAGAACTCTGAAGTGTCACAGAATTATAGAATCATAGAATGGTCAGGGTTGGAAATGACCTTAAGATCATCTAGTTCCATACCCCCCTGCCATAAGCAGGGACACCTCACACTAAATTGTGCTACCCAGGGGTTTGTCCAACCTGGCCTTGAACACTGACAGGGATGGAGCACTCACAACTTCCTTGAAAAACCTATTCCAGTGCCTCACCATCCTAACAATAAAGAATTTCTTCTTTATAGCCAATTTAAACTTCTCCTATGTAAGCTTTAACACATTATCCCTTGTCCTATCACTACAGTCCCTAATGAATAGTTCATCCCCAGCATCTTTGTAGACCCCATCAGATACTGGAAGGCTGCCATGAGGTCTCCATGCAGCCTTCTCTTCTCCAGGCTAAACAGTCCCAGCTTTCTCAGCCTGTCTTCATATGGCAGATGCTCCAGTCCCCTGATCATCCTCATGGCCCTTCTCTAGACTTGTTCTAACAGTTCCATGTCCTTTTTATGCTGAGGACACCAGGACTGCACACAATACTGCAGGTGAGGTCTCACGAGAGCAGAGTATAAGGGCAGAATCACCTCCTTCGACCTGCTGGTCACGCTCCTTTTGATGTAGCCCAAAACTCGCTTGGTTTCTGGGCTGTGAGTACACACTGCCTGCTCATGTTCATTTCCTCATTGACCACCACTCCCAAGTCCTTCTCTGCAGGGTTGCTCTGAATCTCTTCTCTGCCAAACCCGTAGCTGTGCCTGGGATTGCTCCCACCCAGGTGGAGGACCTTGCACTTGGCATGGTTAAACTTCATGAGGTTGGCATCAGCCCACCTCACAAACATGTCAAGGTCCCTCTGGATGGCATTCCTTCCCTCCAGCGTATCCACTGAACCACACAGCTTGGTGTCATTGGCAAACTTGATGTAGATGCATTCAATCCCACTGTCCATGTCAGCAACAAAGATGTTGAATGAGACCAGTCCCCATACTGATCCTTGAGGGACACCACTTGTCACTGGTCTCCAGCCAGATATTGACCACAACCCTGTGTGTAAAAATATTTTTTGCATGAATGTAAACAATTTTAAATCAAGAGCAGTGGGCACAAAGGTGTGCATTTTCTATAAAATCTAAAGGTTTCCATCCTCTATCTGGTTTAAATAAGTAGTTACTCCTCAATTGTTTTAAGGTTTTTAATTTATTTATGTGTTTCTTTTTTTCTTTAATGACTTTTCTTTATATTTTTTCTATATATATTTTTGGTTTTTTTACAATTTAACTACTGGGCATACAGGAACACTATTAAAACACCACATGATAAATTACATCAGAAATACTTCATTAAGCACTGCTTTGTGAATCTCTTCCACAGAAATGCAGAAAGAAAAAATATAAGTTTGACATTCAAAATCTTAAAATTAAACCAAACTAATTTCAGTGAATGGTAATAACAAAACAAACAACCACACACACACTCATGAAAAGAAAAACCTCTTTGTTTTCTGGATTATGAGCCTTTGGTGAACTGAATGTACTTTGAAGATGCAGCCAGAAATGCTAGAATAGCACTTTTTAATGACAAACACTGTGACCTAAAAATGATCCTTAAAAACATATGAATGCAGCAGCTGTGACAATAAAGGAAAAACAGTTAAAACAAACAATCAGAGGTCTTCTCTATAAAAGCTTTATTTATTCCTCTGACTACAACAAATTCTGTTTAAGGCCACATGATGTATGATGATAAGAATTGTTATCTGAGTGTCTTGTTAATTGAGTGAACTAATTTTTTCTCAGGTATAAAGCATTCTATTTCATATAGGTTCAATCACATTGCTCATATTCAATAAATGTAGTGTAGTTTTCCTGTTATAAAATTAATGCTACCCAATATCTGGTCCCCTTTATTCAGACCATAAGGGTACATTATTTTATGCAATATTCTTGAAATAATATGAAGGAATAATTGATTGACACTAATATAATAGAATGCCATCGATATTTTAATTTTAAATAGAATTATGCTTCAAATTACAGTCATCACATAAAATACAGGAGGATAATTCTGAAATTAGTTCAAATTAAAACTTATAACTTTTATGTATAAGGGATGCTTCCAGATAACTGGCTTGGTTATTGTTCTCTATCTACTTGTCTACACCTAGAAGATGAAGATCTCCACATGTGGGAAATCTTAGCATGCATAAAGCTTGCTCCTTGCACCATTGTGTGAGAATAACTTGCTTCATTTAGCAAATCCCTGATGATGCACCTTTTTTGGGAAAACAGCTATAACAAACTCTAGTGAGAAAAACATTGCCACAGAAATGTGATCTGGGCATAGTAACTGGCTGCTCAGTTACTTACCATCTCTTTATCCCTGGGTATATCTTTCTTACTTGATGAGGTAGTGGAATGGTTTGTCATCTCTTCTAACTCACAACAAAACTTCTAATTTTAACCTTGACATTCATGACATTAAAATTCTCTAAATTTGCCAACATCTCCAGGTACTAGTCAGTGATGTTTCTGACCCAGAAGAATACTGCAGTTTGAACAAAGCATGCCAGCATGTGATATTTTTTTCTCCTGGCAGGCAGTAGGGGGTTGTAGGGATTGTCTTCTGTACTTAACATGTCTTTCACAGGGTGGTTTCTGGCTAAATTTTGTCATTTTCATAATCTCAAGACAGAAGGATTCTTTTGTTTATTTTGAGGGGTATCTGGATGCTGACAATGAAACAGACAATTTGTGGTATGTGTGGATGCCTTTTTCTTTATTGATGTTTCTTTTTAAGCTCTACTTAAATAGTATTTAGTTTCTGTGAAGAAAATAGTTTTAAACTTCATCTGACATAGATCTATTTTCTTCATTTCTTGGCTAAGCTTCTTCTATGTCAAGTAATATATAAACTTCTGGTGAATCTGAAAACAAAGTGAAAAGACAGAAACTTGCCTTGCATGAATGTCTGATAGGAAAACAAAATCGTCTATAGCCATTCTATAGATTTGTCTTACAGTAGATTTTTAGTCTTCTTTTTATGTCCTTGTTGCACGTGATTTTTTTTAACTGGATCATATATTTCTGAAGATAGTTTTAAAATGCTCTCCTATTATTTGCTTGTTCGGTTAAAATTTTGTCAGATTTACCATTCTGTGATGGATCAGTCTTGGGTAACAGCCAAACTCACACCCAGCTGCTCATTTGCTCCCATCCCTCAGTGGGACAGAGGACATAATAGGAAAAAAAGCAGGAATGGAAAAAGTCATGTGTTGAGATAAATACTGAATCTTTGCTTTGTTGGGTGTAGGCTGCCAGGCCTGGATGTAGGGGCATCAAAGTTATGGTCTCTGTGAAGAAAGGTCTATGGCTGCTCTGTGCTGGACCCAGCCATTTCCAGCCATCTTAGCAACAGACCTTCCATAGCCAAGGCTGAGCCCATCAGTGATACTGGTGGTGCCTCTTATAAAAAAAATATAAAAAAGGGAAAAACACTGTACAGGAAATGTAAGGAGTGAAAAGAAACACTTGTGTGAAACATTCCTTCATCAGAGAAGAAACAGGTGCTCCATGTACCTGTGATGGTTCATGTCTCCCCAGATCCTCTGGTCTGCTCTATGACCTAAGAAATCCCTGTCAGGCCTAGGCTTTCATGCATCGAATTGGGTAGTGCCTTAACCATAGCAGGGACTCTTGCATGTCTAATGAGTGAGGCATTGATCGTAGCAGGGACTCCTGTTCCCTGGCTGAGTCAGTCACCCCTGACAGACTTAGAACACTCCTTCCCTTGATAAGGACTCAAGTGAAATAGTAGCATTTTTACTGGAGTTTTGACAAAAATATGGTAATTACTGTCTCTGGTTACGGTCAGGATGGAAAATACTAATGAATAAAACAAATCATCTTGTGGCCCTATAAATAGTTGTTCAAAGTGAGTCTGTTTTAGCTCTCATGCCCTGCACTGGACTGCAGCCAGCATCTCTTTTTGAATGGGCCATATCTCAGAGCTCATAAACTCTCAAATTTGTGAAAATTGGAGGAATATCACCAAACAATGGAATCTGGGCTGAAATCCTCCACTCAACCCTTGCTTGTTGAGAAATATCAAGATATTTGATGTGAATATTTCACTGACCTCGAGGGAAATTTTTAATAGGTACACTTCTATATGTCTTTATGTATGCATGCGTGCATATGTGTGTATAAATTGTTATGGCAATTATAGTAAATTTTATTGACCACTTTATAAATTTTAAGATTGACCTTAAAACTACAAACTGCTGCTAAATATAAAAATTCCTTCTGTAGAGAACCGGTACATTTGTAACCCTTTAGTAGCTTACTTAATTCTGGAGTGGCTGGAATTCCTTTATGCTGCTCTTCAGCAGCTCTCCTGACCTATTCCCTGTGATCCATCTCCAGGCTCTGGGCATCTCTTGCTGGCAGTGGCATCAAACTGGTAGAACTGGGGTGGACTGAGAATTTAGTGGAACTAGGACACTGTCACATGTGGATGCTTATGAAAAGAATTTTCTGAAGAATTTTACAACAAAACCAAGAAATTGAGAATTCTAGCTCCACAAGATGAAACGCTGATATTCTATATCTTTGAACTCCAAGAACTGAAATAAGTGGAATGAGGAAATTTTACATAGCAACAGAATATCCTGATAGAGTACTATTTTCATTAGTATCAATAAAATAATCTTAATGATTATAAAAATATCTTTGATGATCACACTAACATTTAGTCTACAATTTTGCAACTTTTCTTTTGTCATTTTAGCAGATCTCAGTTTAAGGTTGTCAGCTCAGTCTTTAGGAAATTCAATTTGCTCAGCTACATGTTAGGTGGAAAGAAGACAGCAAGGCAAAGCACACTAAAGAAGATGGGAAAAGATATTTCACTTTATACTGCATTCACTTTGTCAGACCCTTCTTTAGTAGCTGAGGAATGTTTTATACATAAATACTATTTCTCCCATCTTGTCTTCTTTATTAGTTCTTTATTTGGAGACTTTATTACAGTGGATCACTGCAGGATTTTAGTCACTTAAATGAAATAGAATTTGTTTAGTGTGATTTATGTGATCTTATCAAAGGTGTCTTAAGTGTGAGAAAACCAGACAGTTTTAGATGCCAGTCTTTTTGTCATATCCTAGCTAAGCAGAAATACTCAGCTTGATAACAACCCTTAGTCCTAAGCTAGTAAAAATTTCCCCTGAAGATGTATTACAAATGATGTGATAATTTGTATTAACTAATTAAAGATTGAAAGTTCAGGCTGGATGACCACATGCAATTTCAAGGCTATTGTTTGTTTAAAAGGCTAGAGAATAATAGACTTCATTATACTATCAGTGGCACACAATATTTTGTAAGAAGTAGGACTCTAATCTAAACAAGTTTGTAACTTTTCAAAGAATCCAGTAATTATATTTCATGTATAGAGTTGGGCAAAAATCCATCAGGATTCTTATTTTGTCACAATGCATTATTTTTGCTACCATAAACAGATTATTATCTTAATTTAAAAAATATTGCCATTTTCTGCCACTGAAATTACTGAAGAAATTTATCAAAACCTTGCTGTACAGACATAAAGCAAAATAAATGTTTTCTTCATGGGATAAAAAGTCCTTATTTATTGCAGAGTTATTTGGAAATTTTAGTCTATTATGACCCCACTTGGCCCTTCAGTTAAAAATACCCAACTTTGGTCAAGAGATTGTTGCTCTCAGTTGTCTCTCTAAGTGAGATTGAAGACAAAACTACAAGCCTGCAAAATTCAGCAGCTTCTGAGGCATTTTCTTCTTGCAGAGAGCAAGTAAATCTTTCTGTTTACCTACTATCCAGGGTTCAGCAATTGCAGTCAGTTTTTTCTCCTCCTTAGTAGATAGTGTTTTGACTTAACCCAGGAACAGGGCTGATAAGACCGGAGTTTTTGGTTGTTGCTGGGCAACGTTTGCCCTGACCAGGGACTTTGTGAGCCTCATGCTCTGCCAGGGAGAAGGGGGGGATGGGAGGAAGGAGGGACAGGACCCAGGCTGGCCAGGGAGGTATTCCATACCATAGCATGTCATGCCCAGGAGGTAACTGGGAGTTACCCAGAAGGAGAGGGAACTTCCCGGTCAGGCTCATTTTCAGAGGGTAGTATTGTACCCTCTTCCCTTGTTTTCCTTATCGTTATTATTATTGGTGATAGCAATAGCGATTTGTGTTATACCTTAGTTACTGGATTGTTGTTACCTCAACCCGTGGAAGTTGCATTCCTTCAATTCTCCTCCTCATCCCTTCGGGAGCGGGGAGGGAGGAGGGGAGGGCAAAAAATGGGGGGGGGTTAAGTGAGTGAATAGGATGCGTGGCTGAGTTTAAATCACCACACCTACATACTCATACATTTTGCATTTTGCTTCCTTAATCTTTTTTCTCAACTGAGCTCTGTTTTTCTCTCTTAATCCAAAACTGGTTTACTAGTTGAATTTATGAAGTACTAGGTATCCTTCTTACAAGAAATTAAGACTCTTGTAACTCTTGAACAAAGCTACAACTACAATTTAACTTAAAAGGAGATAGAGCTTGGGAAAAATTGCCATGCAATGTAAAGGAATAATATTTTTGTTAAGGCTGGGGTATCCAGTTTACTTTTCTGCCTTTCACTTCTGTTTTAACAGCCCCTTCTTTCCACCTATCTTCTGCAATACCATCCCTTCATCAGCTGGCCAGTCTGTTTCTATGCCCATATCTAAACTGGACTGGGGAACTGAATCAGCCCAAAGGAAAATAAAAAAGAAAAAAAACCCCACAAAACCCAAACCCATCAGATTTTGACAGTTTTGATGTTTCCTGCTCTAATTCAGTATGTGTTTACACAAGAAACTTTTGCTGGAGGAGTGGAAGATGCATTAGAAGGGCAAGAACAAGCAGCCAGGAGAAAACAAAAGGCTTCAGTCCCTGAAATCAGTTTTACCACTGAAGACCTTCACAGGGAGCTGTGTCATCAACACAGGCATTGCTGTTTTCACTTTTACCCTTATTTCCTACATTTCTTCCTAACATCTAGTTATCCACTTTCTGTGTTCGTCCAGAGGATAACTGATGACTTAACACTACCCTTTTTTGCTAACATTCTTTTTATTTTAAGCTAAATAAACTTTTTTCCAAATGGTTGAATTTACAATATAATCTGAACTTGAAACACTGTAATCAGCTTCATTTGTTGCTTCTTTTTTAAATTTGGAGACAAACCTTTGTATTGGCAGTTGGTTTATCTTTCCCACCTAATAAAAATTAGTATTTCTTCCTGTTTGTGAAAAAATAAATTCCCTTTCCAGAATTTTTCCACTCAGGGGTAGTTGAGAAGTTTCTAAAGTAAAAAGTATATTTTGTTCATCAATGTGATCAACATAACAGAAAGGAAAAGCTAGGAAAAGCTCAAAGATTCAGTTCTTGCTAACAGCAAATTTTTAAGATACAGCTAAAACAAATGCAAATTATCATATCCTTTATAGCTACAATTGAAATGAAGTCAATCATAAAGTTTGATCTGATTTCAGTAACCTAATTTAAACATTCAGATTTATTTTTTGTGTGTACTTATATATAGCCACTCTAAAATATATAAGAATTATTCTAATTATATTATTTGATATGAACAATCTTTCAGAGAATAGTTTTTGTTTTTTTAAAGTAGAAAACAATCATTCTCTTGTACAGTGAGTTCTACTATAAAAAAAAATCTTTTTAAATGATGATTAGAAAATTAAGAATGGCTTATATTTTTAGACATAATAATTTATCTGGTACTAAATGTACTGCTTGATGAAAGCCAATTTCTCATCCTGATGTCAGGTGTTGAGGTCTCCACACTAGTGGTTTTTGCATTTATGGCTTTTACATATGTATGTATGTGCTCCAGCACCTGCATTTTCACTGTTCCCCAAGGATTAGAACTGTTCTTGATTTTATAATTATTATTTATTTCAAATAATATATATCACTGACTTTTCTGACAGAGAGGTCTAAGGTGTATCTTTATTTTTAATTCTGCATTTTTATTCATTAACAATGAGAGGTGGTCTAAGACCTAGGTAATTTCTGAAAAGATTTCTGTGGAGCCAATGGGACATCCGTGCAGTCATTGTGCTCCATGGCTATAAGCCTTCTCCAAATAAAATAGATCAATGATGTTCATTAACCTTAAACTTCAGATCCTTATCTTTAGCCCTCTTTTAATTCTCTACTTCCTTGATTAATTCCTACTCATTTTCTGTTCATCTTTTATGGTGTTGGAACTCCCGAATAGGGGAAAAAAGTATATCTAAAATACCTAAAAAGGTATTGTCATTTTATCAAAGCAATTAAAGAAACTCCTAAGTAAAACTGCCTCAGGTACATTACTTATTAAACAATAACTGAAGAGATAAATAGACAGTACTGCTCTTCTTAGACTCATCCAAGTTGTAAGTCTATACAACAGGGACAAGAAGCAATTAATGTATATATTCCAATATATTAAAGAAATATGGTTATGTGCAGAAATCCTCCATAAAGTTCCTTCATTTTCTGTCACAGCATGTTCCCAAGCAGAGAGAGCTAATCTCAACAAAGAACATAATATATAAAAATTATACAAGACAGCTTAACATTTCATAATAAAAGTATTTAAGTAACAAGAACTCTTAACAGTAATGTACTTCTGTTACGTTTTGGTTTCAAACATACCCCCTAGAAAAACTTAACACTGACAAGTAGTCTCATTACATGAAATTTACTTGAAATTGACTAATTATTTCTATGTACTACTGCCATTTTTTTTTTCCCAGTTGATAACTTGTATTTTCAAAGTGATTTTCAGTATGTTTCTACAGAATGCTACGCATTTTACATGACAGCATAGAAAATCTTATTGACAATCTACCACCTAGAGCTAAATGTATGTTTTCTTTACACTCTTGAAACAGCTTTTTTTCTTTTTTTTCTCAGCATTAAATATGTGTATAAATACTTGAGTACATTAATCTGTCTTTAAATCAAGTGACTAATATAAATAGTGTCAGTCAAAATAATAAACGATCAGATCCTAAAAATTATCAAAGCTAATTAAGCATAAGGATAGCTTAAACAGCCTTTTTGGGGGATTGTTTTTTCCTTACTGAAAAGAGTGTATTTATTTACTTAGAAGATATTCTTTATCTAAGCAGTTATCAAAAATCTTCCTTGAAAGCATATATCCACCAAAATAAAAAGAATTTGTTTTCCTTATGTATATACTAGGCTTATCATAATTTTGGTAAGTCTCTACTATTCATAAAATTATAAAAAGAAAACTATTTCACAAGTCTGGGAAGTAACACTGTCAATTTTCAGCAAGGCAATTTAGACACTTTATTACTGTACTCTCAGTTATTGTAGGAAGGTCACCCTAGATGGTGAAGATGATGCAACATGGCAAACAGGAAGGCAGGCAGAAAGCAGGTTTGAATGTAAGAGAAATCAGTTAAGGCTGAGTGTCATAGAGAATAACACCTTAAAAAATTGTTATGGTAGACCATTGCATAGCAAAACCATATCCTGGTAGACTGCTTTTTTGTTTAGGTTATAGAAGATATGCTAGTTCACACAGGATAGAAAGGGAAATGCGACAGTATTAGTACAAACTCATAATGAGTGGAGATACTGGCTATGTGGGTTATCACAGGGTAATGGTCAGAGTGAAAATTTAACAGCTGTGTTTTGCTTTGAATGGAGGAGGATCTGAAATGTAAATATATAAATATTACTCACTACATTTATGTTAAGCTCTAATGTTAGTTATACAGGTGCCCTAGAGCCTTATAACCATCTGGGTGCTATGCTAACTTGACAAGCTATGGACAGAAACAACAGTCTTGCCAAGAAAAATAACTGAAAGCAATCTGTGTTTCACCAGCCCAAAAAACCAGCATAGCTTATTTTTCAAGTGCAATATTCAGTTCATGATAACATTCTGTTGCTTAACAATATTATCTGACTCTATGTAAAGCAATCAATTAAAGAAACTAGTTTAGCAGCCCTGCATACATCAGCTTCAGGCAGTAATTTGTCCTAGAAACCAGATAGAAACAGATGTAAACTGATATGTGTGCAACTGCATTTTTTCCACTGATTATTCTTTTAACTCTTCTTCTCCTGCCTCTAAAGATCAGGTGTGGCATGGTCACCATTTTTATTTTTCTTTTGACTCAAAGAAAAGTCAAAAGTGCTTTTATTTTCTGGAATGCAAATGTGCCTTAATGCTGTCAGCTTAATTCTTGCCTGGTATAAACTGCCATAGTTACACCAGTTTAAACTTACTCCTCTGTCTTTTTTCTTATTACAATAGGTCTATTTTTATTTCAATTTCTTTTTCCTATACTTGTTTATATCATATTTAATTTTTATAATTATTTTTTCTTATTTTCTGCTTGATGAGGGCATGAATTCATCAAAATTTCTATTGCTTTTTCTTTGGTTTCTAAGCATATGTGCAGCTGCCACTGGATAGTGCTCATTATAACAGGGAACAATAGCTTTCTTGGATTTCCCTTCATTCTCATGTCTTCTTACCTCAATATTTATATATTTAAAAAAAAAAATTGGTGCATGTCCCATTTGGTTGAAGCTGTATGATTTCTGTATTATAAGATATGAATCAGCTTTTACACGTATTATTCACAACACTGTAAACTCAAAAAGCTCAGAAAAAAGTGACTTAACTGTCTCTTCTTATTAGCAGCATAGAAGAACATTCAGGAGATTTGCTGCAAGTACTACAACGTCTGCAACAGCACAGATGATGCAAGTGTTTTTATTTGAGGATGAAACTAATTTACTGAAAGCACAATTAGAGTAAGCAGTTGAACCAAGTCATAACTGGAGAGCTGAAATGACAATCAATTATATAGTATATGTAAATGAAATAATAAATAAATGTAAAGAAACAGAATATTCCTAAGGAGAAAAAAACACTCTAAAAAGTAAGACCTTTAAAGACATGTAGGAAAAGTGTTGTATTATCAACTGACAGAATCAACTGTATTAGCAACGGACAGAACGAGAGGACAGTCTCAAACTGCACCAAGGAAGGTATAGGTTGGATATTAGGAGGAAGTTTTTCACAGAAAGAATAATAAAATATTGGAACGGTCTGCCAAGGGATGTGGTGGAGTCACCATCCCTGGATGTGTTTAAAAAGAGACTGGGTATGGCACTTGGTGAAATGGTTTAGTGGAGGTGTAGGGCATGGGTTGGACTTGATCTTAGAGGTCCCTTCCAACCTGATAATTCTGTGTGATTTTGTGATCATTGTACTGTGTCTGCTGGCCTCCTTACCTTGGTTTTAAGTAATTTAAAATCTGCTTAAAACTGATGTTTGAAAGTGATGAGCAGATTTCCAGAGGGTTACTGATTAGTTATCTCTACTGACAATAGTATCTCTACTGATTTTGCATTACTATTTGCAGGTTCCACCAAAAATTACATCTGAACTCGGAATCACATCAATATATAGGATAACACTTCATCTTAAAGATTTCAAAGATGCTTTATTAAAATCTACTAACTTCCTCAAGTTTAGCAGCCTGAGATACGTGCTTCCTTACCTTATATTCATTCAGAGCAAATATTCTTCATTATATATTCTATATCATCCGTTGACTGTCTTTCTCCACCAGCTCTGAAAAGAACCTTAACTGCAAAGAGTAAATCTAAACTTAGATGATATTTAATCTATCTGATTTGATGAGGTGCTTCTATTGAGAGCAGGGCTGAAATATGCTCAAGAATCTTCTACAGCTGTGAAAGTGTTTAACATACTGTTTAAGATATGGATTATACGATTGTATTAAAAGCAATCTGCGCACACTGGGCCACAGAAATTCCATGCAAAATCAAACTCTCCAAGCTGTACCAAATCACTGTTTCAGCCACTTAGCTCCATGGTCTACCGTCCATGAGACTGCAGTAGCTTCAAACAAAATCTAAATACAGTGTTGCTATTCAAATTTAAACACAGTGAATAAGATCTGAATGAGATCAGGCATATAATGGGAAAATAATGTATTTTATTAGACCAATTTACATGGGAACTAGTGACACATTTTCAGATATGCTAGGTTTTTTCCCAAGTTACGATATTACTTTGTGATCTTAAGACAATCAGACTTTAATAAAAACAATTTCCAGAGCTGATTATGCCTCAAAAAGACTGGATTGTGGAGAGACTCTTCTTCATTTAATCTACTGAGCCATTAGCTCAAGTGTCATAAATGATTTAATTGCTGTGTGAAAGAAGCAGAATGTGCCAGGAGAAAAGAAACACCAAAACAAATAAAGACTCCTCAGATACCCCTTGTTTAGCAATTCAACAATTAGTCAGAACTGTCAAGAAGCCATTGAAAAAGACCACCCAGAAAGATAAACCTAGATCAGTGCTATGCTGGGTGTCTAAGCAAATACAGAAAACCATTAAGGCTTTAATGACTTAAACTTTCACCTGAAATCAGTCAGTAGATGCTGAGAAAGGTAAATGACAGGAGTAATGCATTTCCTATGGTAATGCAGGATCTGTTCAAATCTGCACATCTTGCTTATTGATGGGGGGCTATAGCCCAATTATTTCAGTTAAATTCTTCCCTGAAAGCAATGTGAGGCTGTCTCTGCATGTGCCTGTAAAGATGGGTGGCTCAGTGTGGTGCTTTCTCCTGGCATAAAATAGCATATGAGATCAGGGAGAAACTACTATCTAAAATTTTTCTTAAACCTACATCTGCCTTTTAACTTTTTTTTTTTTTTTAATAAAAATGTTATAGTGTTCTTCCTTGTCTTTATTTTAGTGAATCTTTATTTTAGTGAAATTAACTCTGAGATTTTTTTACACTGCCAAAACAGTACTTCAGGTTTCTGATGGACATAGGCTTTCTACTATCTGCAGATTTGGAAGGAAATATCCTAAACTAGTAATGAAAATTCATTTCTACAGCAGTTTTTCTCAGCATTTGTATCAAGCAACATGACAGAAGAGGATCACAAAGGATAATGGAGCCTCAAGAATACTTCACAAATTAAACTAAAAATGCAAACAAAGAAAATACCATCACTTACATTTCAATTGGATTTTATTCTTCTAGTTCAACTAGTCTTTGCCAGCTTCTTGAAATATATGAAAAATTAACAAGATTATTAATAGTGTATGTTTGCTTTCATAGTAAATGTAATAGTTAATTGATCACCACCTTGGAATGTCTTAGAATCATTCATCTAGAAAATCATCAGTGACCCTATACCATTGATTTGGGACATTTGTTTATATATTTTTGTTCACTAACTGTGTAATTCTGTAACAAATTATTCCATTTTAACTGGGAATCTCAGAAGTTGCTTGAGTGCATTTTTATAAAGAAGCCAATTCAAGTTTGGCTCTCAAAGTTCAGAGAATGAGTAATATTAATGACACTCTTCTGTCCTTTTATCTATTTAAGGAAAACTGCTGTCTGGGAAATAATGTCATGTTTTAAGACAAAAATGTATTTTAAATCTTGCTTGAAGACAGTCATAAGTAGATGTGACTCCTTCTGTACCTTTGTTTCTGTAGAATGAACCAGGCCTCACTGAGAACAAACCTCTAGGAAACATAAGATGAGAGATCCCTTTCCTCATGATCCACCAGTAAGAGTGTGTTTATCTTCTAAATTCAGAAATTGAGTACTTAAAGCTGATCTGATAACTATTTTTAAAACATAAAGGGTATGAACAAGGCTTGCTTTTGGCAAGGAACACTCTTCCCTTCTTTGCCTTCCCTTTCTTTACTTTCTCCTCACATTCTTTGTTTTCAGATAGTCCAAAGAGAATAAAAAAGTTCTGGAATGCTTTCTTCTTAGTTCTACAAATATAATATGGGTTACTTGAGCTTGAAATGTAGGCTTCAGCTGTCACTTATGTTATTCTGGAATGACAAGGTTCAGAGTGGTTCATACAGTCCTTCTTGGAGCTTTATTTTAAGCTTCTAAAAATTACTTGCGGATTATAAGTAAGCTTATAAAAAAGCAAAACAATGCAAAGTTCTTTTATGAATGAAGCTTTAGTATCGATACTGGAAAAATAGTCTTAGGGGATAAAAAATATAGGAAACAAACCATCTGAGTTTTCACAGTGTTACAATTTCATGCATATATATGGCTACAATGCTCTGACTGTGGTTTAAATTGTTAATGCTGGTAAAAGAATTGTTTTTATTACAGAGATGATTTTCTGCATTGATAGCAATTTGTAACATATTATTTCATTTTCTCAGAAATATACTTGTAGGCTTCCTACTTTACAACTCCTTTATGAAAAGATTAAATGTAGTAAGTCATTTCCATAAGTGTGTGTTAGTTTTATGAAATGTAAATAGACTGAAGTAAAGTGACATTTTTACTTAGTGATTTTCTTCTTTGGGTGAAACACCATTTTGAACATTGTTGATGTCAAAGTAATTCTTGCTGTATTAAAGGACAACTTAAGAACAAGGAATTAGATTAAGATCTTAAACAGTATGTAAGTTACTGACTACTTGAACTTCTAAACTACAATTTTAGCTTCCAACATTTCCTTATGGTTCTCCCACTGACTATTCCTGCAACAATACTCTCCAAAAGGCCCCAGGGAGAAATCTTCCCTAACTTGCAAAGCAGCTCTGACTCCAAGATCCAGCACAACATTGACTATAAAAAAATGGCAGTTATTATTGGTTAAGCTATCAGTAACCATTTTTAGATTCTTTTCAGGGCTTTAAATTTCTCCAAACCAGAAAAAAGAAATAGCACTGTTCAATTAAAGTTTTTTTCTAGCTTAACAGAGAAAACATTTATTTTCCCTTCCAGAGCACACACTGTGTTTGCAGTGATTATGAAGAAATTAATTTCAACATGCCTGATCATCCATGGAAGGCAAGCTTGCAGATAAGCATTCACTGATACATGGAACTCACCTTGTTTTGTGAGTAGTTTTTTGTAGAAAAAAGATTCGTAAAGTTTTAAAATGAATGAGTCATTATAATTGAGGAGAATTTTAATGCTAGAATCATAACACAAGCTATGCTACTTATTTCCTGGAAATTCCCAATTTCTAAAAATAATAAAGAAAAGGAGGAAAACCTTTATTAAAAATATTCATAGATACCAGATAGGTATTCTGATGTAGAAAATTTATAACAAGTTAAAATAATGACTTTTTGTTCAAGGTAACAATAGTTCTTTCTTTCTCTGAGTTATTAGGGTTTCCCTCACCCCCTATCCCCACCATGATTTTTATGACAGCCTAGTTTGGAGTACAGTTAATAGGACTACTGGATTCTTCATTGTCATAAATGTTGTTGTATAATAAAAGACAAGAAATGAGTATACACAAATGGCAGTGAGGCCTTTCCCTTTTATACATAATAGCTCTTGGGGAAATAGTGCAAGTTGATTTTCCTCACCTTCATTGCGGTGAATGACTTCACTACTTCCCTTAGACATAATTATTTTTCTCAACAGCTGTTTTTTACCTTTTATTGATCTTTGGATTCTAGATACTGTGCTATTAATAGTTTGTGGAATCTAATGGATAAAACGGAGTTTAAAAATAAAGTTGCTTGGCCAGATGTCAAGATCATTAACGTCTTATACGAACACCCAGTTTCAGAAAAATTGAGGTTTGCTGCTCAACCAGGAATTACTGGCTTTGTTTTTGGTTATGTTTTGGTTTGCTATTTTTACTTTTGATCTAGAGAAAAGCTGACAAAAAATATCAATGATCCAAAAAAAAAAAAAAAAAAAAA